>SNQJ01S0052557.1:54276-75704 GCA_010110895.2 Picea sitchensis
AAAAAGACCCTGTGTTATCAATTGACATATGAAACCCCATAATAGAATTTTTAAACACCGTGAGTTTGAAATAAGAAATGATGATTTGATTTGATGTCAACATATATCTGGTACTGTATCCTCTAGTTGTAATGATGATTAAGAGTTTGTCAAATCTTCAAACCCTTCCCTATTTACCACGCAAAATACGTGATCACAATCTATCATGATATCCTGCTAGATCGTGGTGAAGAGGTGTAACCACTCATTTGCTTCCATTAACTTGTCATGATGATCGTATGACATGTGTCCAGCGTACCCTTTTGGGTTTCTAAAGTCATTGGAGAAAAAACCCATGTTAACACTTTCACTGGCTCGCTTGCTGCTGGGAGTACCCTTTAGTTGTTGAAACCTGAGGCTTTCACCGGCTAACTTCAACTTCAAAACAAATGTTAGCCGTTGAAAAGATTTTTCTTGATTTTTTGAAAAGACCTTTTGAGGATCGATTTATTTCTAGAATAACACCTTAAATCCTATGTTTTGACACTTCAAAATTCTAAAATTTATATAGAACCCTTTTTATAACCATGCTATCACCTACAAAATGGAGCAAATTGACTGATTCATTTTGGGAGATAGCATTTGGCTCCGGCTGGGATGGAGACCTCCCTATGAGGTTTCCAAGAACCTAGTTTGACTTAGTAGCCTTATTTTAAACTTAAATTAAAAACTGATTTTACTCAGTATTCCAATGGGCATGGAGTTATTGAAAAAACAAAACAAAAACAAAAACTGAAAAGAATATGTACAAATGAGCAGGCTTTAAGGAAAGCCTCATGAAAAGTAGAGTTTCAGAAACCGCCCATTGAATGGGCCACCTGATACTTCTTCACCTGCAAGATCTTGGAGGACAAAGGTATTGTTCTATTGAGTTGATGCTATGACAAATGGACCTGTCCAGAGTGCATCAAACTTGCCGTGTTTTCCCTTTTCCTGTCTTGTTGCATCCCATTTCAGAACCATATCCCCTGCCTTAAAAATATTTGCCTTAACTTTTCTGTCAAAAAAAATTTCATCTTCCTTTGGTGTAACTCTGTTTTTCCCAGAAGTTTCTCTCTGTCTTGTTGCAGCTCTACCAAATTATGGATCCTCCTAGTTAGATCATTTGGTTCAAAGTCAGCTTCTTGTAAAAATTTTGCAACTGGTAGTGCAAGTTGAACAGGAAAGATGGATTCAGTACCATATACTCACTGGAAGGGGGATGTGCCAATTGACTTTTTATTTGTAACTTTGTCAGCCCATAAAGAAAATTTCAACTTAGAATACCAACCCTTGGTATTTTTTTCAAGCAACTTCTTTATGATTATGACTAAACTCTTATTTGATGATTCAGCTAAGCCATTTCCTTGTGGATAGTAATAAGTAGAATGTACTAGTTGAATTCCCATCTCTTCACATAATTTTACCAAGTGTTTATCATTAAATGCAACATCGTTATCTATGACTATTCTCTTAGGGCAGCCAAATCTGGAGAATATATTTTCTTCAAGAAAATGAATGATGACAGTGTGATTGGCATTTCTTGTAGGAATGGCCTCAATCCATTTGGTAAAATAATCAGTGGCAACAAGGATCCATCTATGTTGATTGCTAGAAGGTGGATGAATCTCACCTATGAAGTCCAAACCCCATTGTTGAAAAGGACCCGTGATCACAACAGGTTTGAGGGGAAGAGATTTTAGTTGTTGTTTGCCTGCAAACCTTTGGCATTTGTCACATGTTTTCACAAATTTACACACATCTGAAAATAAAGATGGCCAATAGTAACCAGCTCTCATAATTTTAAGAGCGGTAGTATTCCAATAATGATGTCCTCCACACTCACTATTCTGAAATTCACTCATGATTTTAGCTGATTCCTCTTGGTTTATGCACCTCAAGAGTATCCCTATTGGATTTTTCCAAAATAGTATACTATCATTAATGCATAAATTTATGGCTTTAATCTTTAAATCTCTCCCTTACGTTTTTGTAAAATCTGAAGGAACTGTTAAATTCTGCAGAAAATAAATAATGTGACTGTACCATTCACAGTCATCTAGGTGAGTAGAAACCTGCAAATTATCACTACCTCTGTCTTCTGAAACCTGAATGTTCTCTGCATTTATACCCACAAAATTCATCTCAAGCAACTTAAAATTTTCTTTTGCAAGGAGCTTGTCAATTCCTTGACCTTTCACAAGTTTTACTAGCTTGATCTCAACATCAAATTCAATTAACTTTGCTATCCACTTACTCCTTTTGCCATCTATGTCAGGTTGTATAAGCACATCTTTAACAGATCTTGAAGGTACATAGTCTATTACCTTGGCTTGAAGAATTTAAATCCTGAAGAATTTTAATGACTTGATGAGTGCATATGCTTGTTTTTCCAATGGTTCATACTTTACTTCAGCACCTCTCAATACTTTACTGAAGAAGGCGACTGGTTGTTCCTGATCATCAACATTTATCTGAAATAGTACAACTGCAATTGTATCTTTTGAAGCAAATGAAAAGATATAAAACTCCTTGTCAAAGTTAGGACTGATTAAAACAGGGGTTGTTATAATGGCTTATTTGATAGCATTGAAAGAGTGTTTAGCTTCTTCAGCCCATCTTACTTCAGAATTCTTTCTTAACATACAAGTAATGTGCTTGGTAAGTTCTGCAAATTTTGCTATAAACCTCCTGATAAAGTTTATAGTTCCAAGGAAACACTGAATATCCTTTTTTGATCTAGGAAGAGACAATTTTTTAATAGCTTCTACTCTTTTTGGGTCAATCCTTACCCCATCAGCTAAAACAATATGTCCAAGCGATTTCCCTTCTTTAAGTGCAAAATTAGATTTATTAGGATTAAGAGAAATGCCATACCTTCTGCATTTTAGGAATGCCTTCCTCAAGTGTTGCAAATGATCTTCGTGGCTGCTTGAAAAAATAGTTATGTCATCAAGATATATCAAAACAAATTTGTCTTTCTCTCCAACGAATGCAATGTCCATTGCTCTCTGGAAGCTAGCTCCAGCATTCATCAGTCTGAAAGGCATCTTTTCATACATGAAAGTGCCCCATGGAGTGGTAAAGGCAGTCTTTTCTCTGTCATTTGGATGGACAACAATCTGATTGTATCCGAAGAATCCATCAATAAAGGACATCACACTTGACCCTGACACCTTCTGTAAAATGTGTTCCATCTTGGGCAGCGGGTAGTTGTCTTTCCTAGAACACTTGTTTAAATTTTTGAAATCCACACAGAGTCTGATCTCTCCATTTTTCTTTCTGACAGGTACAAGGTTAGCAATCCAATCTGAGTATCTGAGACGTATAATAATTTTAGCATCCAATAATTTCTTGATCTCTTTTTCCATGGTAGGTAGCAACATAGGACTAAAAGATCTAAGATTCTGCCTAAATGGTTTAGTATCTTTGTTTAAAGGAATCTTGTGTTGAATTATCTCAGTGTCAAATGTTTTCAAGTCACCATATTGCCAAGCAAAGATATCAGCAAATTCTTTTAACAACTCACCATAATCAACCTTTTGTTCTTCAGACAAATGAGAAGCTAAGTTGACATATTTAGGATCTTGTTCACTGGCCACATTAAACTGAAATACATCTGAGTCCTCTTCCTTCTTTTCCAATTTGACAGCCACATCATTATTATCAAAAAGATTTTCTAAAGGGACCAATCCTTTAGGAATTTTGTTAGTGGACAATTGAACAATTTCATGTGCTCCAATTTTATTTCTGAGCTTTGGCTTCTCAGCTTCTTCATCATGTTCATTTTCCAAATCAATCTGCAAATCTGCAAACTCATCCATTACTGCAAGGAATCTGGTGAGTTTAGCATCATCTTCAAAAACCTTCCAAAACTTTACATTATCAGGGAGTGATGGCCTATACTTTACTTGGAATTCATAGTTTAATTTAGGAGGTAATGGAGGTATGAAAGAGCAGGTTGAAACAACCAATGAATCAGCTAGTTCATTCATGGCTCTAGGAACATGAGTAATCTTGAAATCTGTAAAAGCATGAATCACTGTCAAAACTTCATCTCTATAGGCTTTCAGCCTAACATGTTTGGCCTAGAAGGATTTGTTTACTTGTTGAATTATTAGGTCTGCACTCCAAATACTTGTAGTCTCTGAATCTTCATCTCTTTGGCTGCATTTAATCCTAGGAGCAGCGCCTCATACTCTGCAATGTTGTTAGTCACTTTAAAATCAAGTTTAAAGGACAAGTGAGTAGTTTCTTTTGAAGGAGAAATGAATACCACCCCTGCTCCTGTTGATTCTTTAGTACAAGCGCCATCAAAGAACATGGTCCAAAGGTCATCTTCTGCTACTTCTGTGGACTGAACTGCAGGCTTCCTAAGCAACAATGAATCTAATAATGAATCATCAATTTGTAATATGCAAGATCCCATACCTGTGTCAACTGAGTAAATAGGATGATTGGTTGGATTTTGTTCATCATTGATGATGTAGGCAAGTTGTGACTCTCTGTATAGTCTTTTGTTTACTCCTCCAAAAACAGGGATAGTAGCATATGAGAGATCCATTTGAAGAGTTCCCCCTAACCTCTTCATCCACGATCTTGATAACAAACATCCCAATTTGGGCGGGATATCTGCTACCACTACATCCATAACCATTGTTTTCATAGATGCCTGGGTTAAAGTTACAGCCAAATCCTTGATCTTTCCAAGACATTTAACTTTTCGAGAGTCAAATGAGAAAAGATCATGGGAAGCCTTGGTAATTTCAAATCCAATCTCATCCATAACTACCTTTGGCATTAAGTTGTGAGAGGATCCAGAGTCTAACAGACAGTTATGTAATGTTTTGTCATGAATGTTCAGAGAGATATAAAAAGCTGGACATCTTTCATCTCTATCTTCTATCATTTGGCCTAAAAGAATGGTTGGATTGTCATCATATATATTAAGAATATCAACAGAGGAAGATATGGACTTGGGGTCAAGAGTTTTGAGGATATATTTCTTAAATGCTTCATTCTTCATTAACTCAACTAAAGGGATGGGGATTTTGATTTTCTGTATTTCAGCCTCGAAATTGAAAGAATAAGAGGTTTTATCAGAAAATTTTACCTCATTTGAAGGAGCTTTCAAAACACTTTGTTGGTCGTTAGGGGTCTGATTTTTTTGAATTTGTTGCTTGGCAAGGGCAGTAGTCTTCTTTGGAGGAGCTGGTGTATTCACATTTGAAGAGGTTGTCTACTGATTTTCTGGTATCTGATCTTTTTGCTTGACAAGGGCAGCAATCTTCTTGGTATTTGATCTTTTTGCTTGACTGAAGTCCCTGTGGGGGTTTTTCTACTTGTTGTTCAGATTTTTCGAAGAAGGGTTTCCCATTTTCCTGTATGGAGAGTTTGTTGTTTCAGTTATGGAGAGTTTGTTGTTTCGGTTATGGAGGGTTTGTTATGGAGAGTTTGTTGTTTCAGTTTTTGGAGATCTTGTTGTTTCCTTTTGTGGTGTTCTTGGTGTCCCTTATTGTGGGGTACCTACTATTGTTTTCTCAGCTATGTTCTATGCCTTGTTGTCCCTTCTTGTGGGGTACTTTCTATTGTTGTCTTGTAATGGTATATACCTTGGCAAAACTATCCCTAAGTCCATATGAAAGAGATCAAAGCCTAGAGGTTTGATCCATGAACCTAAAACAATTTATGAGCATATTCTATAGGTTTAACATGTGACAAGTACATCTTTCATAGATCAGGAGGTAAGCTTGAGGTTTGTCTTCACTCAGAAATTTTGTTTTTACTCGGAATTTAATTTAGATCTGTTTATTTCTTTTCTCATATATGCTAATCTAGTGAACAGAAAATTAAAAAGGCATTATTGTTTCTATTTTTCCCTAACTCTAACATGGAATCAGATCTTAGGGCGTGAAAAGAGATCAAGATTTGCAGACTTGAGCCTGTGTAGATCCTTGTTTTAGGGTATGTTCTTAATATCTTCATGGCACACTCAGCCGAGCCGTAAGGGTGCAGCATTGTAGCAGATTGGACATGCCATCCTCAAAGGTTGAGTTTGCCATATCTCCTTGTTGGAGTTGATTTTATCCTACAGGTCGAGCTATGGATAAAAAGGGTGAACTATCTCTGTGGTTATTAGTATTTGGAGCAGTAGAAAAAACTTTGGAGGGCCGACCTTTGGCATTCTTTCTCCCATCCCATAAGGGTTCATCAACAAGCATATGCATCAAATAAATTTGTGAGTTTTACTCATGTCATTACTGAGTTAAACATTGGTAATTAATACTATTGTGTTGTTACATCAGTTGTGACTATGTTTCTTTAAGAGCTTGTTGTTATTTTTTATATAATATAGTAACTATTGGCATGTGCAAAACCATAAAACTCAATTAAAATACAACAACAGTAAATCGAGTAGTTTAGCAAAGAAAGACACCTTCAGTTTCAGTGTTTGACGAAAGTTTACACTCAGCAAAGACTTTTTTTTTTTACCGTAGTAAGGTCAACTATGACAGCAGTGGTTAGGAACACTCAAGCTAAAAGGGTCTATGAGAACTCAAAAATAAAAGAAATGCAAATATTGTTTCTCATAAATAGATTTGGATTTTGTTTTCATAGAGTGTTGATCTGCTTTAGTAGGGAACCAAGTAAATATCTAATTTGATATTCACTTGTAACATGTGCCCAATATGCATGAGAGTCATTGTTACCCATACCAATAGGTGTTGGCTGAAAATGACCGATGCTAAACCCTGACTTCCAAGACTCTCAGCAAGAAAGGTTGATATACCTCCATGTAGCACTCCATATGACTGAGAAGGACTTTCATAATCAACCTTCAATTGATGTGGATGACACCCATTCCAGGTCAAAACCAATTGAAATCCATTATTGGACACAAACGATTATCAAAAGGATACTCATCGTCCAGTCAAAATTGTTATTATTGATTGCCATTGATTGCCACTAAACTGCAAAAACTATTCTATTACTGGGTTTTAAACTCTGAGGTCATTATGGGCATCATTCATTATGGGTAGTCCTGGATTGAATTTATGGGAGTAAGCCATTGAAATAGGGAGAGTGTTATATTGGGGGCAAAGCCAATGTTTCATTATATATACAAGTGGCAAGACTCTTGATATCTACATGATTGATATCTTTCTCAAATTATCTTCCATGGCAATTCAAAACTTTCCATGAAATCTCCTTGCTGGAATGCATATATCAAATTCACATAACTATTGTGCATATCCTTGCAGCAAATAAATTTGCAGTTTTCATATAAGTTACAATTTATACTATAGATAAGATATTTAGGGTATTGTCTTCAAAAGAATTTACACAATCTAAAGTTTCATGAAGCCTTTAACTGAAATCCAGACAAAGAGGAATCGGGAGGGGTTATCATAGATCTTGCAAATAACAGTATCCTAGCTAGATTATTATGTTTTGATCACGTCTCTGATAAATGGGGACCTTACCCAAGTGTATATTTGTATGCAGGGGTCGTGGAAAGACTTTACAGGCTAGGATGTGCATAGACCTTTTACCACTTTGTGTTTGAGATTTTTTTTATATATGAAGTATATAAGGTAAAGGTAGATTGCCCTACTTATTGTCATACATTTTTGGTTTTGAGATGTCTTTGGAAGCTACCGATGGTAGCAGGCTGCAAAATAAAGAGTGTGTCTTCAGCCCAAGTAAGTTCAACGTAAGACCAAGTACCATTTTAATAATTGAACTTGAAATAAGTATGTGACTACTATTGACAGCAAGAAGAGCTGTGATTATCCTACTATCAGAATATCTTTTGTATGACCAAGGAAGTTGTGATCTCATTATATACATGTTGATGTTAGCTAGGTAATTTTTGGTTTGGGAACTCCGCAGTATGATGGAAATTTTTTTTTCCCTGTATGTGAGTCCATCTAGAAGAGATACGACACCAGATCAAGGTTAAAGGATCTTGTAGGTTCACATGGAGCCAGATTTCACTTGCAGGAAGGAAGATATTTTATAAGACTCAGACATAGCAGTCCCAGTATGTGGATTGGGCTATGACATGCAGCAGATGGTAGTTTTGAGGTTAGATTTGGGGCTCGTGGCTTCTCTCAGAAAAGAGGAATTGACTATGACAAGATCCTTGCTCCTATTTCCAGATTACTTCCATCAGGATCATTATCTTGCCACAGTTCTTGGTTGGAAACTTCACCAGATAGATGTTAAGACTGATTTTCTTAACTTTGAAGTTGAGAAAGAGGTTATATCTAACAGCCTAAGAGCTTCGTAATCCATGGCAAAGAATCCCATGGATTGAAGCAAGCTCCGAGAGCTTGGTATGGAAGAATTGACAGATTTTTTTTGTACAGAGTCTTGGGTTCACCAAGAGTATTGCAGATCCCAATATTTATATTAATATTGTACAGAATCATCCTATTGTCTTAGGATGATATGTTCCTTCCAAGAGAGGAAAATATGATAGCTCAAACTAAGAGGGAGATTTCAGCAGAATTTGAAATGAAAGACTTGGGTTTTATGCATTATTTTATGAGCTTAGGGGTGTGGCAGAAACCAGGTGAGATATTTCTCTCACAAGAGCAAGTATGCATTTGATATGCTCCATAGACTTGGCATGTTTGACTATAATTCCATGTCCACACCGATGATTTCTAACATGAAGAAGTTACAAGACCAAGCTACAGGTTTAGATCCGGAAGACCTCACCATATATCGGCAGATCATTAGGTCCTTGATGTATCTTGTACATACAAGACCGGATAATTATTATGCGTTGAATTCCCTCATCCAGTTCATGTGTGAACCGAATCATATTCATATGGTTGTTGTTAAACACATTCTGAGATATGTTCGGGGTACTATAGCCTATGGTCTTAGATACACTTCCAATGGAGGTGTAATGCTTCATGGATATACAGATTCAGATTCGATGGGCAGTACGGTGAACTGGAAGAGTACTTCCGGATATTGTTTCAATTTGGGTTCAGCTATGATCTCCTGGTCCAGCAGGAAACAGGGCTCCATAGCCTAGAGCACTGCAGAAGCATAATACATTGTTGCAAGTGTTGTTAGCAAAGAAGAAGTGTGGCTTAGAAAGATACTTCCATACTTCTTCAATGCTAAGTACGAACCCACAGTCATCCATTGTGATAACCAGAGCTATGTAAATCTCTCCGAGAATCTGGTGTTTCATGACAGATCGAAACACATTGAGATAAGATACCACTATGTTCGGGACAAGGTGCAGAAGAACATTCTCAGTATTCAATATGTTCCGACATCATAACAAACTGCAGATATTTTGACCAAGCCAATGTCCTTGACAAAGTTTTTGTACTTTCGAGACAAGCTTGGTGTTGTTGAGAATGCCTCTCTTGTTGAGAGGGAGTGTTGAAATTAGTGCAGCTGCAAGAGCCATTATCATGGAGGATGGCATAAGATCGTAGCTGAGGACTAGGGTCCCTAGTACAATCCTAGGGTTTCTTGGTATGAGATCAAGCAGTGAGAGTCATGGAAAAAGACCCCAGTGAGGGCCCCCAGTATATGATGGGGGTTATTGGTATAGAACCAAGAAATAAGTCCCTAGATGTGTCTAGGGCCCATGGATGTGTTCCAAGGAATCCTTGCCCGGTCCTTGGATTGATATTTTGATATGTTCCTTGGTGGTTGATGTAAGTCCCTAGATGTGCCTAGGGCCACTAGATGTGTTCCAGGGAATCCTTGCCCAGTGCTTGGATTGATCCTTGGATATGTTCGTTGGTGGTTGAAGTAAGTCCCTAGATGTGTCTAGGGCCCCTAGATGTGTTCCAAGGAATCCTTGCCTAGTGCTTCGATTGATCCTTGGATATGTTCCTTGGTGGTTGATGTAAGTCCCTAGATGAGTCTAGGGCCCATCGATGTGTTCCAAAGAACCTTTGCTTAATGCATGGGTTGATCCTTGGTCTTTTACCTTGGTGGATAAGACCCTTGATGTGTCTAGGGCCCCCAGATGTGTTATGGGGAAACCTGGTCTTGGACCAGGTAGATCTTGGAGAAATACCAAGATCTGTTGATGTGTGATCATCTTCCTCTCTCCCAGGATGGTCCATGAGACCAAGGAGTTCCTATGAAGATGGACATGACCACATTGTTGATGTACCTCTTATGCAGTGATGATAAAGTTTATAGGTCATTATGAGACTCAAGTGGACATGTTTTGCCATTATGGACCCCCCTTGACTTTGTCTTAAAAGGTACCCCCTTGTTGTTTTGTTTTCCCTCTTGTTTTATGTGATTGGGGTTTTATTTATGTGATTGGGGTTTTTAATTTATATTGATATTAATTGACATTTTAATTAATATTTATATTAATTAAATATCAATATTTAATTATTATAATATGTACCCTAACCCCTCTCCCTAACTATAAATGGAACCCTACCCTCTATCATTTGAACATACACACTTCGCTCCTCTCTCTCCTTGTTGCAGCTACCTCGGTGATTTGATTCTTGTGTTGATGTGGCCTCTTATTTTGGTTTATTAGTTTCAGATATGAGATTGTTGATTGGTCTTGGTGTTGGCTGGAAGCTCCTTCTTGGTTTTTTCTGGTGTATAGGATGCATGCGGCCCCTCTTTCTTTGACAGCCAGTAGCCACAGCCTCTCCTTCTAGCTATTGTGTGTTGAACTGAAGTCCCTGTGGGGGTTTTTCTACTTGTTGTTCAGATTTTTTTGTGTGGAGGGTTTGTTATTTTCCTGTATGGAGAGTTTGTTGTTTGCTATGGAGAGTTTTTTGTTTCAGTTATGGAGAGTTTGTTGTTTCAATTATGGAGGGTTTTCTATGGAGAGTTTTTTGTTTAAGTTATGGAGGGTTTTCTATGGAGAGTTTGTTGTCTCAGTTTTTGGAGATCTTGTTGTTTCCTTTTGTGGTGTTCTTGTTGTCCCTTCTTGTGGGGTACCTGCTATTGTTTTCTCAGATATGGTATATGCCTTGTTGTCCTTTCTTGTGGGGTACTTGTTGTTGTTGTCTTGTAATGGTCTATACCTTGGAAAAAATGTCCCTAAGTCCATATGACAAATATCAAACCCTCGAGGTTTGATCCATGAACCTAAAACAATTTCTGACCATATTTTATAGGTTTACATCCACACATGTTATAGGTACATCTTTCATAGATCAGGAGGTAAGCTTGAGGTTTTTCTTTTCACTTAGAAATTTGTTTTATACTCGGAATATAATTTATATATGTTTATTTCTTTTCTCATATATGTTGATCTAGTGAACAGAAAATTAAAATGTTATTATTGTTTCTATTTTTCCCTAATTCTAAGAACACGTCCCCATATGGAGCCAATGTTACCCTCCAAGTTTCACTAGGATGGACTTGCAGTTGAACTAACAAAGATTGAATGAAGACTTGTTCAAATTCAAAGTTCAGAAGTCCATCAGAGCACTTTTGCCCCTTTATTTTGTCTTCTTCTTCTTCACGCATTTCCCATACCCCCATGCGGAATTGTAATAAGATGAGCTAGGATGATGAACATTGTAAAAGGATTATCCCCCTGAGACTTGGTCATTAGTACATTACTCTAGAGTGTTTTTCTTTACTTTTTAATTATATCTTGTTGCAACAAGCGAGTTATAATTTAAAAGTTTTTTCACTCAATATTCTCCAAAGCTAGAGTATGTCCTCTTGGTTATGCCTTGGTGTGTTGTCTAAGTCTAGTGTATAATGTATATTACCATGATATTCATCACTCTTGAGTGTTATGGAAATGATCCAAAGTAAATCTCCATTACATGCATTTATAAGTTATATCTATCTTTTACTTTCAAAATTTCACTATTTTAAACGGATCTAGCATAATAAATCTCATATTTTAGTAAGTTTAAAAGTAATAATCTTAACGGCTAAAAGATAGTTTAGTTTATTTTATGCATTGGTGTGTTGTCTAAGTCTAGTGTCTAATGTATATTACCATGCTAGTCATCACTCTTGAGTGTTATGGAAATGCGCTAAGTCCCCCTTGGGATGTTTTAATGTTTTCAGCGAACAAAAAATTTCCCGCAAAAAATGGGATATTGTAATTGCAATTTATGTATAAGTTAAATAAGTGGTACTAGGAGGCATCGTATGCCTTGGGGTACTCATTTTCTTGATTAGAGTACCCACTTTACCTATGTACCCCCTTTGTTGAGTGAAAATAGTGATTTTTAATCACTAAAAGTCAATTTCTCTCACAAAACGGAAATAAAAGACAAAATAAAGGAAAAAATCAGCATTCCTATTATCAAAGAGACATGTCGGAAACATATTTTGGCTTATATCTAGTCAACTGAACTTTACTGGGAGTATGTGTCACTCAAGGGGGACTTTATTGGGAGTTTTTTTGAGTTTAGTGGCAGCCCCCTTGTGTTTAGAGGAGATTCCAAGAAAGAGGTGTGCCCCCCTCTCAAGAGGTGGCGCACTCTTGGAGAGAGTCACCTACCTCTTGAGAGGTGGCAACCTCTCTCACCCTCCCACTTTCTTGTGTGGCGCTTTATTGGAGTTTGTGGAGAGGTGGCAGCCTTTCCATTACACAAATGTCTCCATCCTCTTCCAAGTGGTGAACCCCCTCTTTGGGATCTTCACCCACTTTCCTATTTATGCAAGTTGTTTTTCCTTTGTGTAGCTAATGGGAGTTTGGGTCAAGCTTGTTGGTATATTGTTATTGTAACATTTTTCTATTGGAATAAATACTTTGGAGGTAAAATGGTGTATTGTATTACATGTGTGGATGCTTGATGTTCATAGTTAATCATTTGAGGTAATCGTAGACTAGTTTCTTTGTTGTCTATTTGTTTAAATGGCCCTTGAGTAATGTATCTATTTAACCAAGTTGTTAATTTGATCTTATTATTATTCACACATGCGGTTAAATATTTTCATGTTAATTTAGTTTAATTACATGTTGTCTAGATTTCATGTGTAGGGAATTTCCACACTTAACGAAATTGTTGGCAAGTTTGGCTAAGTATTCCAGGTTCTCAAGCTTGGTAGGTGGAGAATTTGAATGAAATCCTCCACAAACTTCAAGCATTTTCAGGAACAGAGTCCCTCAGCTTTCCACCAAGAGACTCCATAGCCCAAGGATTCCAATCCCTCAAACCTCTCTTTCTCTCTTTCACCAAAAATCAATATATTTTCGGGTTACCCTTTTACTTGCATGTAATATCTAAATTGTTTTCTTTTTCAAAGTTAAATCAAAAGAAAATATTTATTGCATGCATTTATAAGTTAGATCTATATTTTACTTTCAAAGTTTCATTATTTTAAGTAGATCTAGAATGCTAAATCTCATATTTTAGTAAGTTTAAAAGTAATAATCTTAAGAGGGGCGGCAGGTGCGGGGGGATTTGCTTTCGACTCTGGTGGAATTAAGTCAACAGAATTATCGTGGGGACTTGGACACACCTTCAACAATCATGTCGAGGCTCTTGCAATCTATATGGGGTTGCATCTCCTTCCAGTCAGTACTGCATCAAAATTAGTTGTAATCAATTATTCTATATGATTGTAAAAGGCCTCCACAAACTCACCAAAAATGCCCATCCTACCCTAGCAAGGATACTACTCAGAATCAAAGATATGGAAAAAAAAATTAGAGATCAATTACTTTCATGTGTATTGCTCGTAGAAAAACCTTGTTGGTTCTCTAACTAAAGAGGCCAAGCAATATGAGAAACATCAACTTAAATTGAATGGTGAATATACATATGAGTCTATTCCCTAGAAAACACATGACAATACACACACACAAAGAATGGAATGCAAGGACCCAATAATCCCACAAGTATAAGTAAAGGTTATTAAACAAAATGAAGCATGAGAGAGGCCCTCTTCTTCCCACAAGTGTCCCCTTCATGACATGAGAAGATCTTATGTGCTACATGTTGTGTGGGATCAACAAACATGCGGTAGTCTCCTTAGCTCATGTCCCCTTTCTCATCACACTACAAAAACATTTAATCAGGGACTGTATGTGTCGTTGGTGTCATGTGGGATCTGTTCATCGCTCAATATCGGCGTCCTCTTTACACGTGAAGTACAGGCTTTGATATCCATGGGAAGTACGAGTCTCGCGTCCTGCTCTGTTATTTCCTTGGAAGGGACAGAATTATTTCCATTTATGGCATTGTCTTTCAACTATAGGGACTTCTTACCAGGCCTGGAATTTGACGGCCTGTAGCACGTATTTGGTCTCCCAACCCATATTTGATAGGTGCATGGATACGCCACACGTCAAGAGTGACCTGATTCAAAATTGAGAACCTGTCATATCGACACTCGCAAGGTGAAATTGAGGAACTTAGTAACACATCTATGCAGTTGACCCATCAACTTCAGGAATAGCAGCTCTGTCACATTAAGGAAATGGAAATAGTAATGTCATCTCTTAACAGGAATATTGGCCATATACGATTCATCCGGAGATATTTGGTGCATCCACCTAATGTTGTGATGCCTCCTCATAGCTGGAAGGCTTGGCTTCCAATAGCTCACTCGTGAGAGCCATATAATTGGAAAATGTTTGTGATGCTTGACTCTCCCTGACCGATGTCCTAGAAGCATCGACGTACTCTTGTGCCTCTCTCAAGGTTTTCTCTTCCCATTTGGTCTTCCTCCTAGAAGTAGAAGGAGTACCCCGTACTAGAGGAGCCTTCTACTCCTCATCTTGATTTGTATTATGATCATATGTGCTTGCACCTGTACCTGTACCTACACCTGTAACCTGCCCATCCTCAGTCTTTTGAGTCTCCAGATCTTGATCCCCTATTGATGTTGCACCAGTATCATGAGCCTTCCTCAAAGCTCTGTCCTCCTCAAATCTCACATCCCTCCTGACCACGGTCTTCCTCAAGGAAGGAATGTAAAGTCTATATGCCTTCGAATTATCATTGTAACCAATGAAAATCCCCTTCTCAACATTGGCCTCAAGCTTTGTCCTCTTCTTTGAGGGGACATGACAATAGTCAAGGCATCCAAAAATCCTAGACTGTCCAATCCCTGGTCTCCTCCATGTGAATACCTCCTCAGGAGTCTTCCTCCCCAACGCCTTGTGAGGACTAATGTTTTGTATGTATATTGTTGTGTTACAAGCCTCTTCCCATAGGAATCTAGGCAGCTCATGATCATACATCATGGATTTAGAAGCCCCAACAATAGCCTTGTTCATCCTTTATGCCACCCCATTCTGATATGGATTGTAAGGATGTGTCAACTCCCTCTTTATCCCATCACCTAAATAAAAATCCTTGAAGGCCTTCGAGGTTTACTCTCCTCCATTTTTGGATCTCAATGTCTTGATCTTCATGCTCGTTTGGTTCTCCATAAGAGATTTGATTTCTTGGAACTGATTGAAGACCTCATCCTTGGTCTTCATGAAGTATATCCAGGTCTTCCTAGAATGGTCATCAATGAATTTGACATAGTACTCATACCCACTCAGGAATGGTGATGACATGGGCCCACATATGTTTGATTGTATCAAGTCAATGATGCCTCATGTAATGTTGTCATTGTTTGGGAAGGTTGTCTTGGTGTACTTCCCCATAACACACCCCTTTCATACCTCATGATGCTATGTCTAAAATCTAGAAGTCCTCTCACTATCTCCTTGAGCACTTTGAGTGCTCCATGATGAAAATGCGCCATCCTCCTATGCCATAACTCTGCCAAGTCACATGCATTGCTCACCAATGCTCGAGATGGCCATAACTGAAGCCTATACCATATTTGTCCCATCCACGGTCTCTCCAACAACTACTAGTTCATTTTTTATCTGAGTGAACTTAGCGAGATAAGTAGCAAATGACTCTCCCCTTGCCATCTTCGTTCTTCTGAGTTTCTCCCTGAGTAGCATATTACTAGGGCCTCCCACATATCTTTAGTTGACTTATTTCCAGACAGATGAGGAATGATGTGGTCTTTGACTCAATCTATAATAATTCGCCTAGCCTTTACATCCTTCCTAAGGTGAGTTGGTTGTTGTGTTGGGTTTGTTGGAAGTATTATTGTCCCTTCGGCAAACTCCCACAATCCATGTTCCTCCATAAGTAAGCCGATTTTCTCCCTCAATGGACTAAAGTTTGAGGCTCCCTCCAGCCTATCTTCGAACCTCAAGCATGCATTAGCCATTATATCACCTACCCTGACTCACACACCCTCTCTGGTAACTCAACCCCCTTGTTGATTTACACCTGGTATGCAGAACAAATGGACTTGGTTCCTTCTGTATTCAAAGGATAAGCTCTGATACCATGTTAATTTATTTTAAACTCAGCTAACATAAATAAAATTCCAATGATTTTTCTTTACCCATAAAATTATTTATGCTAATATAACTTCTAAATATCGTGCATTAAGTTTATCGTTGAGTTATTTAACTAAAATGAACAGAAAAAATCAATAGAAACCAAGCACATAAAATAGGAAGACACTAGAAATACCCTGGAAACCCTAGTGTGGGGAAAACCATCAAAAGAGGGGCTTTATTGGATTCAAAGGAATTAATTTACAGCAATAGAAAATTCATAAATTTCTTACATCCCAACAAACTCGACCTAATTTTTCATCTTTTCTTTCTGGGACCCACTTTTTTGACCAGCTTTTTCGGCCCCACTTTTTTTATCTAGTTGAATGGATTGCACTCATCTCACTTCCTTTGTTGCTAAGTCACCCTTTCTCACACTGCAGAATCCACTTCCTCTTCCTCAGCCAGTGCCCACACTCATCAGCTCAATACACAATGTGTTATGTCCTTCACCCTCAGCCTCCTTTTTATCCCTCTAATTCACTTTTTCAAGAGATTTCTAGATGCCTCTAGAAATACACTTTCGTGAATTATTAATTTATTAAAAAGTCACTTTTCATATATCTGAGTGAAAAATCATTTAAATAACTTTTACATTTTTCCTAAGTTAAAACTTAGGATAAAATAAAATTGTTGATCTAGGTAATTTAATTATGTCCATCAGCTAGCCTTGGACATATAGGATTAGTTGAGACACCTTCTGAGCTACCAAATTAACACCACCATATAGCTATGTACTCAAAAGAAACTTCTTTGAATTGTTTCTTCCAATGGTTATCTAAGGTGGGTTGAGTTTGACTTGGTTGAGAGGCATTGGCACTACCAGAGGTGGGGGAAGGTGTAAAATAACTTTGAATGTTCTTCTTCTTTCTAGGCTGCATTTCATGAGGGGGAGGAACGTAAAAAAAAGGGTCCCTAACATTGTTAGGAAGAGTCTTCAAAAAAATAACACTAGGATTTGCTAGGGATCTAGAAGCCCTCATCGTGGAAAGTTGCTTCTTGTTTCCTATTTCAACATTATCTTTTTTTTCCTAGCCATGCCTTCTTCAAATTTCTCAAACTAATTTTGCAATTCCAATCTAATATGTCCAATCTCCCCTAATGGTGTCTTGCATGGGGAAACTTGGCCTCTTATACCAACCAAGTGTTGTTTCAACCATAGTTTTGAAAACCAGTCAAATCGAAACCAGAACCGCTCGGTTTGACCGGTTTGATGGCCGACCGGTGTGAATTGGCCAATAAACGGAACCGGTCGACCAGTTTATGACGGAACCTTCCAGTTGGATACCAAACCATCCGGTTCGGTACCAAATCATCTAGTTTCGTCATTAACCGGTTGGTTCCATTATAAATCGTTCAGTTCCATCCGGACCGGCTGTATTGGACCCACAGACCTCAAAAATTATATTTTTTTCATTTAAACCTAAAACCTAAGATCCTAAACCCTAATTCGAATCTATAAGACACTCTCACTCCCCTCTAAGTGCCTCACACGTCTCTCATTGAGAATTTGGGAGCATTTGGGTTTTGGAGCAGCATTGATTCTTGAAGAGCAACATTGAGGAGCTTCTTGGGCAAGTGTTTTGGGTAGTTTGTGATGGATTTGGCATCTCAACTAGGAGGCTATAGTTCATATTCAAGTTTGGAGGAGTTGGAATAGAGGTATGTTGAAAATTTTCTACTTTTTTTCCCATCTTGATTGTTGAATGTTTGAAACTTAGATAGAATCATAGAAGATAAAGTAAGATTCTAAGACAAAGTTTCTTCTTTGCATTTTTAGATTGGTTGCATTGTGCAAATTGCACCTTTGCTTTAGCCTTTGAGTTTGCATTTACAAATTTACAATGGCCCCAAAAGCTAAATATGTCACATGGGTTCATGTTTAGGTGATTGAAGGTCTAATGTATTGCAAGTATTGTCAAAAATGCATCAGGGGGGGGATTCGTAGGTTGAAAGAACACTTGGTTGGTCTTAGAGGCCAAGTTAAATCATGTGAGGCACCATTAGATGTTATTGGGCCTATTAGAGAATATATGCAAAAATTACTTAATGAATACCAACAAGAAAAGGCTAGGGAAAAGGTTATACACGTTGAAATAGGAAGGAAGAGGATTGTAGCACAAATGAAGGCAGCCAACCCCACTTTTGATTATGAGGGCTCTTCATCTATTCCTTCTACCGGTTTTAGATACCCCTTGTGTTATGTTTATCCTCCCCTTGAAAGTGAAAATACTATGCATCAACCGAAAAGTAAAAAGAGGAATACCATCCAAAGGTATTTCACACCTCCCCCACTTCTGGCTCTAACAATGCCAATGTTTCTCAAGGTCAACCCACTCAATTGCAATAAATACTTTGGAGGTAAAATGGTGTATTGTATTACATGTGTGGATGCTTGATGTTCATAGTTAATCATTTGAAGTAATCGTAGACTAGTAATGTATCTATTTAACCAAGTTGTTAATTTGATCTTATTATTATTCACACATGCGGTTAAATATTTTCATGTTAATTTAGTTTAATTACATGCTATCTAGATTTCATGTGTAGGGAATTTCCACACTTAACAAAATTGTTGACAAGTTTGGCCAAGTATTTCAGGTTCTCAAGCTTGGATAGGTGGAGCATTTGAATGAAATCCTCCACAAACTTCAAGCCTTTTCAGGAACAGAGTCCCTCAGCTTTCCACCAAGAGACTCCATAGCCCAAGGATTCCAATCCCTCAAGCCTCTCTTTCTCTCTTTCACCAAAAATCAATATATTTTTTGGTTACCCTTTTACTTGCATGTAATATCTAAATTGTTTTCTTTTTCAAAGTTGAATCCAAAGCAAATCTTTATTACATGCATTTATAAGTTAGATCTATATTTTACTTTCAAAGTTTCATTATTTTAAGTAGATCTAGAATGCTAAATCTCATCTTTTAGTAAGTTTAAAAGTAATAATCTTAAGAGGGGCGACAGGTGCGGGGGGATTTTCTTTCGACTCTTGTGTAATTAAGTCAACAAAATTATCATGGGGACTTGAACACACTTTCAACAATCATGTCGAGGCTCTTGCAGTCTATATGGGGTTGAGTCTCCTTCCTGTCAGTATTGTGTCAAAATTAGTTGTAATCAATTATTCATATATGATTGTAAAAGGCCTCCACAGACTCATCAAAAATGCCCATCCTACCCTAGCAATGATACTACTCATAATCAAAGATATGGAAAAAAAAATACTTTCATCTGTATCGCTCGCAGAAAAACCTTGTTGATTCTCTAACTAAAGAGGCCAAGAAATATGAGCAACCTCGACTTAAACTGAATGGTGAATATACATATGAGTCTATTCCCTAGAAAACACATGACAATACACACACAAAGAATGGAATGCAAGGACCCAATACTCCCACAAGTATAAGTAAAGGTTATTAAACAAAATGAAGCATGAGAGAGGCCCTCTTCTTCCATGCGGCAGTCTCCATAGCTCACGTCCCCTTTCTCATCACACTACGGAAACATTTAATCAAGGAATGTATGTGTCGTTGGTGTCATGTGGGATCTATTCATCGCTCAATCTCGGCGTCCTCTTTACAGGGGAAGTACATGATTCGATATCCATGGGAAGTACGAGTCTCGTGTCCTCCTCTGTTATTTCCTTGGAAGGGACACGATTATTTCCATTTATGGCATTGTCCCTCAACTATAGGGACTTCTTACTCGCCTTTCCATCCATGCCTCCACACGATGGTGAGTTAAATTCATAGGTTGATATTCATTACTCATGAGACATCGATTTCAAGACCGGTTTGAGATGACAGTTGGAATTTTGGGTGCATTCATCTTGTGAATTCGTTGGTGCAGTCATGCGGAGATGCTCCAGAGAGCCTTGCGAGTGTCGAGAGTGTGTAATAGGCATATTGCAGGAACGACTGCAGGAACAAACAGGTGAAATTGAGGAACTTCGTAACACATCTATGCAGTTGACCCATCAACTTCAGGAATAGCAGCTCCGTCACAATAAGGAAATGGAAATAGTAATGTGATCTCTTAATAGGAATACTGGCCATATACGATCCATCCGGAGATATTTGGTGCATCCTCCTCAAGGCATCCCAGCTATGCCACGGCCATAGGAATCAGCAAAATAGCGGGCTTCCAATGAGGTGCTTTAGTCGATTCAATGTCATCCCGAACAAGAAGAGATGGGTATAATGCAGGCAGAAGAGAAGAGGATGGATCAAGAACGGGAAATGGCCAAACAGACCCAGGTGGACACAACCCTACACCTCAACTAGTTACGCCGAAAGCGTACACCTATTGACAATGGGCACAATTAATGATCTTTTAACCTTATTTAACCTTAAACCCTAATCTGATGGCTATGCATTGAAGATGCTGACATATTCTTAGTCGTCCTCCAAAATCAATGGGTCAGATTTATTGTTCATANACAAATGTTAGATATGATACCAAAATGTGTTATTTGAAGAAACAAGGAATAGATTACTCTTTCTTACCGAATATTTTTCCATCTCCAATTTCTCCAGTTCTTGCCTCATCAATGATTGTATCAATTACTGCTTCTACCTGATCATTAGATACCACAATCTCCATCTTTACTTTTGACACAAATTTGTCTTTATAAAACTCGGACCCTGCTTGCCGCTCTGGAGATCCGCCATGAGCTCCAAAACCTCTAACATCAGAGACAGTTAAGCCACAAATCCCCATTTTCAATAGACCCGAAGTAACATGGGAGATGCGCCATGGCCTCAAAATTGCTTCTATTTTGTAAAAATTGGCTTCCGGGACATAATCTGGACAAGTGTTGGTTCCATTTGGTGCCTGGACCGATGCCTTTGTCTGTTGCTTCTTCTTCATCTTTCCATTCAGAAATACCATTCGGTGCTTCACCCACCTCACACCATCCATCCTCTACGTTGATTGAATGCCTACAAGTTTTCTTGTGTATTCTTTGGCTTCAGTCAAATAACGAAACTCGCATTCACTGTTCAAAATAGCTATCAATGGCTCCCACGAACTCACTCAGAAACAACAAAATAACAAAT
>SNQJ01S0052558.1:9095-39202 GCA_010110895.2 Picea sitchensis
AGCTTTCTTCCTGGTGGTTGTGTATGTGCTACCTTCCCTGTAACCTCAGCCTGAGTCTAGAGTCCTTGCCTTGGGGTGGAGCTCGGTCCCAGCTCGGGGGTGACCTATTGTTGAGTTGATGAACAATGTGGTCTAAGGCTAGGAGGTTCGTGGAAGGCCTGCACTTGGTTGGTGTAATTCTACAACCAATAAAAGATAAGTATTGAATTATGCTTTAATTATGTTGAGCATGACTGCGCTGTTTTGTATCATGTTTTCCGCTGTGTAAATGAATTAATGATGAATGCTATAGCTTGTTTAATTATAGCAGTACCCACATAAATTTTACCTTGAGTTTTAAGTGTGTTTAATTCTGTTCAGTGCATGTGCTCATAAGGTCTGTACAAATTATGTAATCATTCATGTATAGAATGGTAACTGAGAGGGTTGGAAACCTGGATAGTGAATGGGTACACTACAGCTAACAACTTCAAATCGTGCGTCATGTAGTTCTCCTATGCTTTTTTAATTTCCTCGAGATGTAAGCGATCACTCGACCGTCTTGCATCAAGACTCTACCTAAGCCTTCCTTGGATGCATCAGTGCCTACCAAGAAATCCTCGTCCATGTCAGGGACTTTTAGTATCAGCGTTGTCATCAACAACTCCTTGAGCCTTCAAAATGCTTCCATGCGTTTCTCAGTCCACTAAAACTTCTTGTTCTTCTTCTGCAATTCTGTAATCGGATTTTTTATATTCAAAAAAACCCTCGATGAACCATTGATAATATCTCGCTAAACCCATGAAGAGACGCACTTCTCGGACATTCTTCAGCGCAGGCCACTCCACAATAGCCTCTACCTTCGTTGGATCCACAACAATGCCTTCACCGGAGATAACATGCCCTAAGCAATGAATCATCGATAGCATTGCGATCACTTCCCATAATTTGTTCTCTCGCAACACTATAGTACCAATCGTAAAAATTCATCTTGATCTTCCATCATTTGAGAAAATATCAAAATGTCATCAAGGAATACTTGATGGTAGTCAAGCAAAGTCTCCACGACCCATCCTTCTTCTGTATGAAATTAACAGGAGCACTCAAAGGTGATACACTTGGAAGTATAAGTCCTAGGTCCACCAACTCCAGTTCAGTTCCAGGTTTTAGGTCGATGGTAAATTCCATCTTGGCTTCAGGTGGCACACTTGGTAATTCTTCTGGGAATCATGTCCGCTAACTTCTGTACTATCGAAAGGTTACCTAATCCTTTCGCCATTCCTTAGTCGTTCAATGCCAATAATGCATATAACTTGCATCCTTGTGCATTCTCTTCTGTATCTATAGGGAAGAAATGAAACTCAGGGATACTCCCTAGTTCCTTCCTAAAAACACTCATCTTTGTCCCTCATCATCGACCAAAATCAACCATTTTGTCTAACAGTTGAGTATTTCCTCAAATTATTCCACATAATCCACTCTAATCATGTTGTCAAGATCTTACATTATTCCCCAAGTGAAAGAGATAGTTCATACCCCCTTCCTTCAACCATTCGGTTGGCATCCGAAGCCATATCGACGAATCTAAACTCGTCCTGTTGAATGCCTTTATTTGAATCCCTTCAGTGTGGTACTAGAAATAGAGCTCTTTGTAGCACCAAGATCTAACAAATACTAAGTTTGGTTGATGATAGTACCTGACGCCTCGAGCACAGTGGTTTGGCACTCAGGCTGGAAGTTATTCATCATGATCAAGAATTATGTGGGCCATGCCCATATCCACAACTATAGTGTGTATCGTTGACCCAACCTCTCTGGCCTTTTCAACCGGATAGTCTCGCTAGTAAGGTGGCTCTCCACATGTCCAACATTCATTTCTGGTCCAGTACCCCTAGCCCCGAAGTAGAAGTTGTTGTCTCACCATCTTAAAACCTCGGTCTATTCCGCTGAACAGGCTTAACAATTGTTGTTGTTGATGTTGTGGTCCCTGGTAGGGGGTCTTTTGCTGAGGAACCTATCTTCATGGTGTCATGAACAAGGGTTCTATAGACGTATCATGACACCAAGATGTCTTGTATGGTTGGTGTTTGATGCTGCTGTGCACTAGATTTTGTCAGTCCAGACGGTCTTGCATGATTCCTTCCCTAACTCCTGCAGTTTAATATTCTTCATCTAAGAGGCCTACTTGACTGCATTTTGCAATGTCTGGGGCATTTAGACCCCCACCTTCACACAAAGCTGGAGTTAAGGATGCACATGAACTTGATGACCTCTAGCTTCTTCGTGTTCAGATGCAGGGCATACCCAAGTAGCTCCATAAATCTGGTCTCATAATCCGACACCATATAACCACCTCGTTGTAAGGAACTAAACTCATCTAGTTGTCGCTCAATGAATTCCTTTGACAATTAATTCTCCTGTAACCGTTCCTCAAATCATTCTCGTAACACAGCTTCGATGACCATGTTTAGCTGAGGTAGGAGCGTCTTCCTCCATATAAGAGAGCTCCCCTTTAGCTGAAGACCACCCATGCAGACCTTCGTGCTAGAGGTCGAAATCGTGAAGTGTGAAGAACATCGCCTGGCTCTCCAGCCATGCCTCGATGATTGAGCCATCCATAGCACTCGTGGACTCGAGAACTTTAACCCTCTCGATTTTTTCGTGAAAGCTACTAGTACTGCCTGGGGCGCACTGTGGATGCTCAGGGGTACAGGCACCCTGGCCTTATATAAGCACAAACAGTTAGTCACGGCCTATGACATTCCCTGGAAGGACCATCTCAGACCATCCACATCCCTTACAAAAATCGAATCCTACCCAAGGAATTGTTCCTCCCCTTGGTATTTAGACTCCTAGGGTGCGGGTGCTTCTGGAGACGTCACACCTCCCTCCCCAGCGCCCCGTTGTGAATCTTTGCAGCATCCTATAACTGGTATTACCGCAATGGTAGGTTAATAATTCAATTAGCACTAAGTATTAATCAAGGGATTAATTCAGTGGAACGCGTGGTTGTCCGGAGTCGCAGGGTTGAACCCGCTCTAATACCATATGTAATGACCCCATCGTTACGACAACGAAAGCGACACACAACCGGTAATTTTTTTTTTGCGTTAGGAAAAATACATCACATTAACAATGACATCATGGCACTTCATTCGACATATTAATGAAACATTATTAACACATTAACAAACATGCACAACATAAGTTGGCAAAACATTGCAATGAATAACAACACACATATCGATGTACTAACACATAATTATCTGCAACCCAACATCAATGCATTCTACAAATAATATCTATGCATAACAATATGAATCTTAATCACTTAACGCATCTCATAGGACAGTCATGAGATAACACCAGGATCACTTAATATGACATACGAATCAGTAGGTTCATAAGATAATCACAAGAATCACATAATAAGCTAGATCGACATCATCAATGATCATCAAGGCACCGTAGCATTCTAGTAACCAACATATGTATCCTAAAATTCCGAGGTGAAAGAGATTTAAATCCTAAATCAACCATAAAAGGACACAATAGAGGGTGCAATGAACTTAACTTTAATTTAAGTTCCCGACGCAAGGGCAACATCTAATTATTCCAGACACACAAATAACCCAACAAGAATCGACAATGAAACTACAACTATTCTGTGGTGCGTGTGTGATCCCATTACCCGATAACAAATCAATCGTCCATCGTTGCGCAAGAGTAAAACCATCAAATATTTCATGGCACAACAAGCTATCTACTCAACAATCCTACATCATTCGTAATACATACTCATCATATCAAAATTACATTTTAGATTAATTAAATTACATGCATTAATTTAAGGGCACATTCAACTTCACATACGATAAGACTAGATAATCGACTACACATAAGGAATGGGAATCCATAGGAGCTAGAGTGTAGTAGAGAACTAATTAATAATCGATCCTAAACCACATAATTTACAATGCAAGAAACCTAAGTACTTAATTAATCACATATCAATCATACTTCACTGGCGCAAGAGAAAACAATAAATGATTCATGGCGCAAAGGGCCTAATAATCAATCACCCCATCATAAATTCGTTACTTCAGGCACAAAAGAATCTATTTATTCACCCAGTTCAATTCTTGCACCTAAAATCTAATCACTTGACCAAGATATCATTAGTGCAAGTCTCTACGACTGTAAAATGTGAAGCCAAGCAACTTCTCGCCATGATATGCCTACCCGCTTCACTTAATAGGTTAAGATAAAAAGAATCAATTACGCTATGATAAGACCATTAATGGATCAAACACCCAACGACCCTTAATAATACCCAAAACGAGAAGGGACTAGACTAAAAAGACTTCAATATTACAAGTATCAACCCAAGGTTCTTCGCTTAGTTCAACTAGGATAAGTAAGAGGGGACATCAAAATAATAAAGGTCTTGGCATTGTCATATTAATCTTAGTAGTAATCCTCACCTCAACGAAGCCATAAAATATTTTAGTCATCGATAAGTCTGACCCAAAAATGAAACCAAGGAACATCCTATTCGAGGCATCACCTAATGCAACAACATTCACTAGGTTTAGAAGATGAAGATTCTAGGAACCAACTCAACCCCTCTTGAATAGAGATAAGACTGAGCAGATCAACAAGTTTAACCCAAGACAAATAAAACCCACTTTAAAAGCCTGAGCTAAATGGCATTTTATTTCACAAGGGTGTTGACTTATGAGGTTATTTAATACTTCAAGTATTTAACTTAAGGATTCCACTACAATTTCCAAGGGAATATACCAATACTACACCATCTAAAGGGGTCGACGAACAAGTTGCTCCAAATTAACTGACAGGAAGAAGGAAAGCGTAACGTAATGCTTGAGTAGAGTAACGTTCAAGCGCAAACAACAAACTTAACCCAGTGAAAAGGATGCATGGATCGAAGGCCCATGGCTAGTCTCAGATGCATGAAGGGGGGCAACGAAATTAGGGGCAACAAGGTATCAGGCTAAATCCTTTCCAGGCTAACCTGAACGGTAAAACAATTCTCTGAAAAGGTTTTACCAACTCCCCAGGTTTTAAGCTAAGGTCTGCGGTAGGAGGAAGGGGCTAGGTTTCCCAGAACACTGGGACCACAGTTAAATCCGAGAGAGGAATTTTCCATGAGGATTTCGCTAGTGGAGGCGCACTAACTTAGGAAAAATAAGCCAGCGAAGGAATCGCTACAGTATCTAAATTTGAGCCCAAAATCCGGATTGAGCACTGAACTCCCTGTCCATGCAGTAATGCCTGTGGATTTCGGTGGAATTTCCCCCTCAGGTTCTAACCTCAGAATATAACCGAACGGTCGTATCCATGACCATGGCCATTCTGACTTCTGTTCGTAGAGAGGGATCGCTTCTCAACTGTTCTCCATGCATCTGAATTGTCTGCCTGATCCAATGAGTAAAAACCCAGGCCAAAACGCAGATCCAGCGCAAGTAAAATGTTCTGTATTCTAGAAAATTGCAGGGGTACTCGCCTTTAAAAAGAAATCGTAGTCTACATAATAAGACTACATATCCCCTGGACTTCAATCTTCTCGAAGGTTCGAACTACATGGCTCAACACGAACTCCAGATGAAACAAAAACCTGAGTTCAACTATCATGTGAATCATATTAAGCTTACCCAGAGTACTTTAGATGCCAAACTTTTAACCTAAAAAAAAATGCAGAAGATCGTTTGTAGTCCTTACAAATCCATAGACCTCGGATAAAGGGATACTAGTGCGCATTTCTACCGCCGAGAGTTGAAAAACTCAAAACTCTACTCACCCGCAACCCTTGAATAAGCTCGAGTGGAGGCCATGCCAATAAAAAACAAATGGAAATGAAAAAAATGCAAGCATGACATAATTTCAACATACCCCGACCACTACCAGGGTGTGATTTAGACATTAAAACAAAACCATGCAAATGAATTATGTTCGTGGGCGTGAATAGAAAAGACGTTTAAATATTTCATTGTAAAACGTAAACTAACGTAAACTACCAAGGCATTACATCAACAGAATATCATTGCAAGAAATAAAGCGTTCTTTTCTTCAATCAGAATAAAATTTAATTAATACTTTTGATAAGCGATCAATTACAATACCAAGGCAATACATCTGCGAAATCTCCTTGCAAGAAATAAATGTTTTTGTTTTCTTCAGTCAGAATAAACTTAACTAAGATTATAAGCGATCAATTACAATACCAAGGAAATACATCTGCAAATATCTCATTGCAAGAAATCTTCAACCGAAGACCATAACGAGACAAGTATAAAATTTTATTCTTAATACATTTAACATCTGTAGCAGGAATACCGTAACTGACGACAACAACGTTGGCGAAGATGCACTTCCACAATCGCGCTCTGTCCAGCTCCTTGCTTGCTAACCATGAATACATCACCGGTACCACCCAACCAACACTAGGGGTACTCTTCTTCCCCCTTATCCCCCCGATCCACAAATGGACCACACACACAAATGAGAGAAACCTATCTCCCATCTCACCTCGCAAGGTCGAGCTACCACTCTATGATTGAGTTGGGCATCCCAACCCCCACAAGAAAAATCAGTGAAGAAAAATATCAACAGCATAATCTTACCCCTAGCAGACATCCCCCTTTCCCCTTATCTGCCATTTCTTTTATAGATTTTTCTTAGTGACTAGTTGCCGAATGCACATTAAATTCTTTTTGTTAAATTTTTATTAGGAATATCCTCCCCCATACACTTTTCACCCAATCCCTTAGTTGCACCAGAAATTTATTTAATTAATTAAATTAAATTGTCAAATTTCCTTCACCCACCTAAAAGGGTTCTTAAAAACGCTCATCGATGTCCCTTTATTCCCTCACATTCCCTTAAAGACTGACACATTTCTTAAAGATTAGTTGATTTCGAATTTGGAAAGTTCTCTGGACTAGATTCCCTTCTATGTTCCACATTCCTTTTGTATTTAAGTTTCCCCTTTTTGGTCTAAGTTCTGAATTAGAAAGTTTTGCACATAGCCAAAATTTAAATTATTTGGATAAATTCTTTCTCCTTTAATTTCTTAAATTTGATTTTTTTCATCTGTTAGCACCATGATTTTCATAGCTAAGTTTATAGGTTTGTCAATAATTTGCAAAGTCATGCATGTTAGCACCCATATTGTTTTTATGACTGGAATCATCTAACATCTCCAAAGATCATTTTCAAAAGAAAGATTATCATTTATTTTTTCCATTTCCTTTTGAAACTGTACGCTGCAAAATCTGCTACATGTTGTGCAGAGCACTTCACTGCACAAACGATTCTGTTGCGCAGTGGATTTTTCCGCGCAGTGGATTTCATCGCGCAATGGATTTTGTCGAGCATAAGATGTTGTCACATAGAGGATGTCATCGTGCAGTGGATTTCGTCGCCCAGTGAATGTTGCCGCGCATAGGATGTTATCGTGCAGTGGATTTCATCGCGAAGTGGATCTTCCTGTGCATAGGCTACAGGTCGCACTGCGAAAATGATTGGTTTAGTGGTCAACTTCAAGATCAATTTTTGACCAACTGGAGAGGAATTTCGAAAATCCCCGGGAGGTTTTTTTCGAGGGAAAAACAAATAATAAAAAAATCTCTCATATTTTCAAAATGTGTCACTGATTGGGATATTCGAAGGAATCTTTGAGCCCTATTTTTCATCTTTCATGATTTATTGTCTAAGAAATTTTTTTGAGACACATATTCCATCGATATGGAGATGGATTTAAAGAAACTGAGAGAGTTTTTTATTTATAACGATCTTAACTAAAACAACCTCTCTCAGTTTCTACAAATATTTTTTTATCAGTGATATACGATGTCATATTTAACGCCTATTTTCCTAGTTTGTTGTGCATTCTGCTACGTTTTTGCTATAGGTTATTTTTGTGTAGCAGACTTGCTGTGCAGGGATGAAAGAGTGTTCAAAAATTCCCATGATGAATCATCACAATCATATGATCAAATTTTGATCATGATCAATGACTTTAAATGATATTTCAGTTACGATTATGATTTGGCAAAGTCAGGTTTTCTATTTTTAGTGAATCCGTTGAAGTTATTGTTCTCTTTCAAAGAAAATAGATCCATGATTATAGGAGGGAGTAGTTCGACCCTAGCATCCAAGGGTGACATTAGTTTTCTATATATGGAGATAATTTTCATGTAAACAGGGTTGGTTGGCAAATTTGGTTGACGACAACTATTGTATGTAATCTGAGTTTTTGACCGGAATTTAATGCAAAGGTCATGTAACTTGATGAAAAGATTCTAGTTGTAGTAGTTGGATGTATTGTGTTCCTCTCTTTATGTATGTTCTTTCTGACATCTTTTATTCATATATTTTTCTGTTTATTTCAGAATGAATTTTCGAACTTGTGGATTCGCTGCGCAACGCCCCTTATTCGTGCCACTTAGACAAAACGTTTTCTTCTAAAAGTTAACTCTAAATTATCCTGCAGTGGTGCTCTGAGTTACTTCCTATGTTTTTCCCCTGCCACACATTACCATTTTACACTGAAGACTATTTCTCTCCTGCATTATCCTCTCAATTTCAGTCCTTGAGTCATTTGTCCCCGTCTTTTCCTCAGATCAAATCCATAGCCCAAGTCTTACTTTCTTGTGCCAATATAACCAGAACCCATCATATCAAAGGTGTTAAATCTAGCCACTTCTTTCAAATCCATATCCTACGTGGTGACCATGCCTTTCGAGAGAGCCCTCTCCAAATCCGAAAGGCTAGTTTCAAGTCTCAAAGTCGGTTGAAAAAGTTACCTTCATCATCTGTTTATCATCCGAACAAATTTATGGAGTGATAACATTCTAGCATTGTTGTCGGGGACGAAATTGAAATTTTCCCTGGGAAAGAACGACATGGTTGATTTATGAGGTCCGAGAGCAGCAGACACTTAGGAACATATTGGCTGTATTTCTGCTCTGGCGACTCCACAGATCAAAAAATCAGTTGAAGGTGATTCCACTGGTAGAAGAATCCAGAGATAAAGTTTTCATGGTGACTCCAATCAAGCTTCAAATGCAATTCAAAGACTCCACTGGAGAATGATACATGTTGATAGAGATATGGAAGGGCAGTATGGAAAAATCAGGTACTTGAGATTAAGTTTAGTCCAAGAAGTACTTTTTTTGTTTTATTAATATCTTCTTGTCCTTTCCTGGGTTTTTCAAAAGAACATTTCTTCACTTACTGCATTCAAATGAAGCCCATAGATCTTCCCTTTTATATCCTCCATGGAAAACTATAGGTATACCTCCTTGTATAACCGATATTCACCAAGTTCCTTCCTCTGAGCCATATGATGTTAATGATCATTCTGGTGAGCTTAATGAAACCAAATCTGATCTTGTACCTTCTGTTCTTAATCCTACACCCTCCAAGATTCAAGAAAGATATAGTCCTCTTGAATTTCCTCCCACCCTTCATGACTTTCCTATGAAACATTATAAGCACCTTCCTATGTTCGATGGAGAGCTTGACAAAAATTCATCTGAAAAGAATATTCAGGTCTTTGAGCATTTTATAGAAATTTTTGAGATCAAACATGATGATGTGTCTATGAGGGCCTTTTCTTAGTCCTTACAAGGAGATGCCAAAGCATGGTTCATACATTTGCAGCCTCAGTCGATTAGCTCGTGGGATGAACTGAGGGAATCTTTCCACGGGATTTGGGGTGAGAGAAAGTCATGGGATCTACTCATTTCAGATTTTTATGCCATGAGAAGAATGAAAGATGAAACCATCTCAAATTTCAGCAGGAGGTTTGCTAGTCTTTATTATAAAATGCCTAAAGAATTCCAACCTCTTGAAGTTTCTGGCATGCTCCATTATGTAACAACCTTTCAATTAGACTTATCTTTTCTTTTGATGGAGAGGAGGTATATGTCTTTGCATCAGATGTTAAAAAATGCTCAGGAAGTTGAAGACAATATTCAAGCATGTAAACAGATTCGAAATGAGGAGTTGGATGCTCAAAAACATGACAATGAATATAAACAAAGAACAATTGATTTTAATCTTGAGAAGGGGTTTAATAATACCGTATGTTGTCTTGAAGCTTTAAATGTTGATGATTTTGCAAAGGATCATATTCCACTTATTGAAAAAGAAGGTGCTAATTTAGCTTCTGATCCATCCCATGATAAGCACGTGGTTGATTTTTTTATGTATTCATTTGTAGATAGTCAAGAAAATGAATTTGCAAATCATTTTGTTGAAGAGAAGGTTGATGTCCCAAGCTTTTTCTTGTTAGATGGCATTGCATATGTCGTTGCTTTGTATTTATATGATGAATATGATGATGATTTTGATGTTGACTTCCTAGAAAAACCAATTGCATGTTCTCTATCAGAAAATGTTCATTTTCAGTAGTGTAATGAGAGCAATCAACCTACATATCAAAATTACAAAGAAGAATATGAAGAAAGTATTGAATCAGCTGAAGGAAATTATTTACCTTTATTCTTTACTTCGTTTAAATTGTTGAAAGAAAATTTAAAGATCATCACTGAGGTAGAGGAATGTGTGCTGATGCAAAATCACATTGATTCATGGGAAACAATTGATGAGAAATTGCAGCAATCTTCTCATGTGTTTAATGACCTTGTTGCTTGTTATATGGAAGGTTTTATCAGTTCAAAATTACAACCATTGGTCGAGGATGAATCTGAAAACGAGCGTGTTCATCCAAAGAAATTGAAAAATGTGCATATGACAACAGTGAAGAAAATGAAGAAGGTTTTGAATCAGGTGAAAGAACCTTGCCATTGTGTTTTTCTTCTTTCAAATTGCCGAAGAAAAATGTTTATAATGTTTCAAATCATAAATCCTCCAGGCATGATGTTGAATATGAAGAAAGAAGTGGACTTGCAAATGAAATATGTCTTCCATTATGTTTTTCTTCCTTTGAATTGTTGAAAGTAAATCATGAGATAACAAAGGAAGCAATGAAGTCTGACTGCATTCACAGTGACATTGTTTTACATGAGAAAATTGTTATCAGTGAAGAGGATCAACAACCTTCTCATACTTTTAATGACCCCGTTGTTGATTACATGGAAGGTGATTTCAGTTTAGATTTGCAGCCTCTGATCAACTACCTTCTTGGAAATAAATACAATTGTCAATCAACATTAATATTAAATATGGATTGCTTTCCACTAGGGGTTTCATTTCAGCTAGCACTGTCTTGTGATTCAGAAGATTGTTATTTCCAACAGTCTCAACATATTTTTTAGCCTTTTTGTGGTAATCAATAGGTTGAATTACATGAAAACAAAGATGCAGTGGAAGCTGTGAAACATGATTGTTGTTTTATGTATAATCTGGAGGATCCATTTGCGGTTTTGTTGGAGGGGGTAAACAGTCCCAATGTTTTTAATTTTTTTAGATTTGAATTATAGATAAATTTTTGAATGACTTATCAGTAAACAGGCTTTGGAGCAAGCATGTGGAAAGAAAGAAAAAAGTGGATAAAGTTCTTGCATGGTTGCATTGGAATTTTGATTTCACTTGATTGGCATTTTTTTTCAGCAGTTAGGGTAGGTAGGAGTGCAAATAAGCTTGGTACTATGAGCATTTCTTTTAGTAATCTGCAGTTTTCATTTTCATTTTAGTTTCTGATTTCAGATTGGAGCATATACAGTTTTGGGTTTTCAACGGACGCAGATTACAAGTTATAGTTGGAAAGTTGAGTTTGGGAGCAACCCAATGGATAGGCACCTGGTCTACTATTATTTGCTAACATAGCATCCCTATTGGAGCCGACTGTTAGCACCATGATTTTCATATCTAAGTTTATAGGTTTGTCAACAATTTGCAAAGTCATGCATGTTAGCACCCATATTGTTTTTATGACTGGAATCATCTAACATTTCCAAGGATCAGTTTCAAAAGAAAACTTATCATTTATTTGTTCCATTTTCATTTGCAACTACACGCTGCAAAATCTGCTACGCACTGCGCAGAGCACTTCACCGCGCAAAGGATTCTGTCACGCAGTGGATTTCGCCGCATAATGGTTTTCGTCACGAATATGATGTTATCGCATAGAGGATTTTCTTACGTAGTGGATTCATCGTGTAGTTGATTTTGTCACGCATAGGATGTTATCGCGCAGTCGATTTCATCGCGTAGTGGATTTTCCTGTGCACAGGCTACAGGTCGCACTACTAAAATGACTGGTTTAGTGGTCAACTTCAAGATCCATTTTTGACCAACTGGAGAGTAATTTTGAAAATCCCCAAGATTTTATTTTCTAGGACAAACCAAATAATAATAACCTCTCTCATATTTTCAAAATGTGTCACGGATTGGGAGATTCGAAGGAATATTTGAGCCCTATTTTTCATCTTTCAGGATTTCCTGTCCGAGACATGTTTTCGAGACACATATTTCGGCTAGCTGGATATGATTTTAAATAAATCGAGAGAGTTTTTTATTTATAATGTGCTTAAATACAAAAACCTCTCAGTTTCTAAAAATAGTTTTTTATCAATGAGATACGATGTCATATTTAATGCCTATTTTCCCAGTTTGTTGCGCATTCCGCTGCGTTTTTTTTGTAGGTTATTGTTGCGTAGAAGACTTGTTGTGCAGGGATGACAGAGTGTCCAAAAATGCACATGATGACTCATCACAACCATATGTTCAAATTTTGATCATGATCAATGACTGTAAATAATATTTTGGTTACGATTACAATTTGGCAAAGTCGGGTTTTCTATTTTTAGTGAATCCGTTGAAGTTATTGTTCTCTTTCAAAGAAAAAAGATCCATGATTCTAGGAGGGATTAGTTTGACCCTAGAAGCCAAGGGTGACATTATTTTTCTATATATGGAGATCATTTTCATGTAAACAAGGTTGGTTGGCAAATTTGGTAGATGACAACTATTGTATGTAATCTAAGTTTTTGACCGAAATTTAATGTAGAGGTCCTCTAACTTGATGAAAATATTCTAGTTGTAGCAGATGGATGTATTATGTTCCCCTCTTTAGGTGTGTGATTCCTGTCATCTTTTATTCATATATTTTTCTGTCTATTTTAGAACAAATTTTCGAACTTGTGGATTCGTTGTGCAACGCCCCTTGTTCGCGCCACTTAGACAAAACATTTTCTTCTAAAAGTTTACTCTGAATTCGCCCGCATCGGTGCTCCAAGTTACTTTCTGTGTGTTTCCCCCACCACACGTTACCATTTTACACTGAAGATTGTTGCTCTCCTAGCCTTATCCTCTCAATTTTAGACACTAAGTCATTTGTCCCCATCTTTTCCTCAGATCGACTCCATATCCCAAGTCTTACTTTCTTGCGCCAATATAACTAGAACCCATGATATCAAAGGTTTAAAATATATCCACTTATTTAAAATCCATATCCTGCACGGAGACCACGCCTTCCAAGAGAGCCCTCTCCAGATATGAAAGGCTAGTTTCGGGTCTCAAAGTCGGTTGAAAAAGTTACCTTTGACACATGTTTATCATCCAAACAGATTTACAGAGTGCTAACACATCCCCCCTTTATTAATTAATTAATTATTTTTATTCTTTATACCCTAATTAGACCTATGCTCTAATTTCAACAAGGCTTAGCAAAATGTTTTTAAGGGAATTTTATAATTATTAAATTTTACTCATACAACATTTATTTTAAGGCTGACCAAGTCAAAATGACATATTTTTTTCTAGGTACCTAGGTTCATTGACTCACCAATGTTAAAACTCACGACGTTCCTTTCAATACACACTACATGCTCCAAGGGTGCCACTCGCCTTCATTCATGTTTCATTTATGGAACTTGCCCTTCAAGACACACTATGTGCTCCAAGGGTGCCACTCTCCTTTGGACTAATTTTGGTAGACGTCCTCCCTTGGAGTCAATACTCCGTCAGGCGACCTTGTGGGAGACTAAGGGCCTCTAAGGAATAAGGACCTTGCCTTATTGTGTGCCCTTTAGAATCTTCGTGAGCGAATGTCTTAGTACGCCCTCATGACATCATGGATCTCTCGAACTAGGTAATCATTAACCTACAGTTTGAGCCATGATGAGAGTGCTAGTAGGAAGTGGCAAGGCTACTCCCACCCCTCTCCCTCAATATCTTTGGTTGTCATGCATGACCCCTTTACTCCAAATGTGAGTCTAGTTAGAAAGCTATCGTCAGCCTACATCCATCAACGAAACATGTCAACGATCCAAAATCAACATCATAATATACCAGTCATATGTCACATATTGAATAACAAAAATTATCAAACCATAAACATTCCACTCCATGACTCGATTCAGAGTCCAAGGAGGTCCATCGATGCCATCAGCATCCTCAATCAGTCCAATGTCTCACACACTCAGGAGAAACCATCCAATAGCACCTGTCGATCCAATATAATGAAATAACATATCATCATATTCACAACATCATCATAATCCATAAGAGAAACAATCAATCATATAAGGAACTAGATCACTTGCACACAATTTTCCTCAAAGAATAAGTCTAATCAAGTGTGCACAAGAGCAGGATGTTACATGAAGTTATACTTGTTGCTAAGGTTTATAAATATAATGAACTCCTCCTATTGAATATATCAATGAACCTATAATAGGAATTATTTACTTGATAATAGACCCTTATGGGTCTCTTTATCCTTTTTCTTATCATGATACCATATGTTTTCATCTCAAAGTCCCAATATCGCTTCAATGTTAATGGAATTCCACCATATTGTAGCATAATCCCTTAGATTTAAGCCTAATTCATAACTCCAATAAGTGGAAATTTTGAAATTTCACCAATTTATGTTTTCTTTGATATGAGGATCATAATATTTTCTTGTAAAATATATCTTGCCTGGGAAAAAAATTGTAACTAAAACCACATTTTTGAAGAAATAACTTACTTTTCAATGGAGATCATTTGTGAAACTAAGGTTTTCGGGTGGGGAATTAGAATTAAACATAACTACCTCAATATTGATTATAATCTATATAAAATATGACACAAATTCTTAAACACCTCAAACACTCTACTTCTACTAGCACTAGTCCTCCTACAATTTGGTTTATAAACAAAGAGATAATTTTGCTAAAAGCATTTCCCATGATGGTTTTGAAGACCCAAGATGAAATGGGTATAACTTATGCGATGCTTCTCTAAATTTATACTATGACTCCAATTAAAAAATGTACCACCATTATTCTTCTAATGTCAACGAGTTGGTTGTGATTTAGTGAATAGACTGAGAGAGAAATTGACCAAAAAAATTTGAAGAAAGAAAAAATCTCCCCCTTTGGCCTAAGAAAAAGATATGATACCACTTGTAGTAAACCTCAGTATATAAAAGATAAAATCCCTTCACTTTAGAAAAACAAATTAGATCCACATAAGAATAACCATAAGAATATAGAGAAATCCCTTAAGGTAGGGAAACACCATTAATTACTACTTATGTAAGGGATCCTCCCACAAGCCATGCATCTCATAATATAATCCTCAACATATCATAATACAATGATAATTACATGTATATATATTATTTCATGGGTGTTCTTAGGGGTCTATGTCAATTACCCTTCATTATTAGATTTATTAACATTGATCTACCTAGTGGCCCTATTTATTACCCACCAACTACCAAGTGGGTCTTATTCCATGATTATGGACACATTACATTAATTCCCTCCCTTAGGTACATCACTAAGTACATTAAAACATGATATTAATATATATTAACACATATTCCATTATATTTTGAATTAAATAGTAGATCTATACTTTAGACCTTCACTAAGGTTGAGATTTTCCAAAATGAGAGAGTAAGCAAAGTTGAATTCAATACATTGAATGTCTATATTCATTTTTTTGTTGTTAAAACATTATTACAAAGTATGTAAAATCAAATTTACATGAATTTGAACCAAATCTCCCACTAAAAATTGGATTCCTTACATTACTTATATTGTTATTTATATTTCATATTAAACTTTAGATTTTTTTCTGTAAGTAAGAAGAAGTGTTTCTATTCATAAAGTGGAAAAATATACTTTCAGATAGCTATAGAAGCCATGAGATTGTCTTAAAAAAATAGCCCAATATTTGTTGGCCTACCCAAAGGGAAATTGGGTCAGCTGACAAAAATGGAAATATTGTCATACTGAGTTTGATAAAATATGTCTAACCAATTTATACCATTTTCCTTAAGACTATAAATAAATAAAAAATAGTAAACGCAGACCATAAAATCCCTGAATTATGAATATATCATCATTCATCAAGCACATGAACCTGAGGAGATTCAGTGGACTGAGCACTAGCACAAGGAAACAACTTTGGTGGGGCCTTAGAACTGGAAGGAGAATCCTTTCCCTTAGCGATATGAAAGACCCCTCACTACGTATTCATGATCCAAGAAACCATGGTGATCAACAAACATGATTTCCTCTCTAATTCTTCCATCTGCTTCAGATTCTGAATGTCTTTCTCCCAAGGCGCCTTACCTTGAGCTACCATGGAATTGACATGCTAATATAGTTGAATTGTTATGTAAAATTTAATGTCCCTATTCCTGGTGCACCCCATGTCAGGGAAAATATATCCAAACCAGTTCTACACATCCTCATTCTCCATATGGGCACAACTATATCACACCTTGACATCCATAGCTTGCATTGATTCCTTATCTATCAGGTCAACACCATACTAATGATTCCTTGCAACATCCTTGGTGGCTAGGACTGCTTGTGTCTTTTTATGAGGGACCATATCACCCTTTTTATTATGAGGTAACATAATAACCCTGCTCAAGCTCCATGAAAATCTAGTATGAAGTCTGCACAAAATCCTCGGCACCCACCTCAGAAAGTTGGTGATCTCAATAGTGAAGTAAAAATTCCAGAGCCACCAAATGAAGGCAACCTCCTGTCGATCCTCTATCTCAAGTTTTTTCCCATGCCTAACCATGATAATGTTTATGATGATTCCATCCCAATCAATTGCTTCCATTAACTCCTGCATCATAAACCTCTATTGCCTTAATTGACCTGACATACTCTCCCATAGACTAGATTGATCGTTAGATCTCATGATCCGGGGTGTTTGTGATAACCTCCTTCGCTGCATGATATAGATGGGTTTTGTGGTTGGATTAGGTGATGGGAGGTAGTTTTTTGGAGAAGATAACATGCATGAGGACCTCTAGTCCCATTGTCTGACCATCTGGAATTCCCTCTTTTCTAGTTGGGTCATCTAACACCTGATCCAAGTGATTCCAATCTTGTAGAGCCATGGTATATCATTTATGGGAAAGAGGATCACCTTGAGAAAAAACCATCCACTATCACGGGGAGATGAATTATTGGAGAATATCTCATTCAAAAAACATTACGTGGCCTTGTTGGCCTCCATTTTGACGTGAGAAGGTACTAGCCCTTTTTCTCTTTGTGTTTTTTAGTGAAGAAGATAAATGAGAGATTCAATATGCCAATTAACTAAAATCTTACTTAATGGTGTACCATTTTGAAGTCTAGTGAGAAAAATAATGACCAAATGGGAGTCTCCTTCTATGATCAACCTATAGAATTGATGTAGATGAGAAAAAATTAACCCTTGAATTAAATCCCAAATTTTGGCTGAATTATTTGAGTTGAATCTAGTGAAACCTTAATAGATTCTTAGAATCCATCTTGCATCATCTCTAAAAACACACCAAATCAATTCAAGCTAGGATTTCCTTTGGAGGCTCAATTGAAGTTGAGCTTAATGAAACCCGAGGGGGGAGGAGACTAGGAACATGGGATAGAGACAGAGGTGGAACTGATCTTGGAAAGAGACAGAGAGGGAAGGGAAAAAGGTGGGATCCAATTGAGCAAGATACTTCTTTCATGATCCTCACATTATAGATCATCCCTAGACCATTTATCAGCTAAAGGTTTTTTCAAAATACCCTTCATGATTGTGGTCCACACCGAAGAGGGAGGAAGATACTCATTTTTGAAAATGTGTCAATTTCATTATTTCCAAGTATCCCAAAAAAGGAATCCAGAGAAGAGTTGCTAAATCCAATTTAGAAGAGAACATTTGAATCCTTGACTATGCCAATAATATATGGTGAGATTAATAGAGTCTAATTTCCTATTTGATCGACGGAAATATATTTTTCCTTGATCCCAAAGACCTTGCTTGAAGTTACATTGGTTGAGAAGGTGACTTTTAGTTTCATTTTCCTTCCCACACATTATGCAAAATCCTGGCCCTGAAAATCCTTTAATAAGGATATTGTCCCAATTTAAAATATTTCTATGTTCTACTAGCTATAGGAAGGTAGTCACTTTATTCTAGAAATTGCCCCCCCAAATGATACTCCAAATATTTTTTTTTTCACAAGGGCATGATGGGCTTTGAGGGAGTAGGCTTCCTTCACTGAAAAATCCCCAATATCTTGATATCCCTATCTAGGTTATTCTGACATCATTTAAGACCTGACCTTTTGAAGAGTAATCTTGGCTTGAATCAAATACAAGGAGGGTTTTTGTTGGAGTGGNTAGGTGAAGAGACCATTCCCTCTCTCCATTCAACTCAATCTTCTATTGCTAGTAAAGAAGCACCATTCTCCCATGAGCTTCCACCAACCCCTTTTTAAGAGGGAGAAGATCAAGTTGGTTTTGAAGTTTGAGAATCTTCTTCCATGATTCCTCCCAAAAGAGAGAAGAGTGGCCATCTCTAATATCCCAAAATCAATTTTCTTGGATGAAGGTTTTTTTCTGCCAAGAATTATTCCAAATTAAGGATCCTATATGGAAGCCCGTCATTCAAATTAGCTCTTTGGGACTACATGAGGAGTATATTTATTCTTCTATAGGGAACACCAAAGATCGCCTTTTCCTTGCAACCATCTCCCCCAATATTTGTCTCTGAGTACACCATTGAGCAAATAGGGATCTCGTAAGCCAAGACCACCATTGAGCTTTAGAGTGTAGAGGGTGTTCCATGCTAGCAGTGCCCATTTTCTATTGATGCTAGAACCTTTACAAAGGAAGCTACATTGAAGGGATCAAATGGAATTGATGATATGATTAGGGGATGAAAGGAATAAGAAGAGATACAAAGGGATAGCTTGAAGGAATTATTTGAGGAGGATAAGGAGATTAATAGGATGGAGGGATCTGAAGGTCCAGATGGATTTTTTTTTGCAGGTGAGATAAAAGATATGCCTCAGAGAAATTTCAAGCAACAGGTTCCAAGAGAGGGGAACCAAGGTATTTTGATGAAAGGGAGATACGAGTAAAATAGAGGATGTAGGAAATGTGAAACTGGACATGAAGCATGGTATTGAAGAAGAAAAACTGAGATTTAAGATGATTGATGGAAGTTCCTGAGGCATCCATGAATTCATCCAGAATCCTTTTAAATGGTATGTCCTCCTTGGCTATGGGAATTCCCGTTAGCATAGTGTTGTCAATAAATTGATTGTGATATACAAGGGAGGAGGAGCCATGTAGGAAGATCCCTTGAGGATGCTGAGAGTGAATGGTATCCTTGATGCTATGGATGAGCCCTTCCACCATTAGGATAAAAAGAAAGGGATAAATGGGGTCACCTTGCCAAATTAATCGAGATGGATGAAGGGGGGGAGAGGGAGAATCATTTAGAATGAATGAAAAAAAATGAGATGAGATGGAGTATCAAATTAACCCAATGGGGATGAAATCCAAATGGTAGAAAATTTTCTTTGATATATTTCCAACTTAATTTTTCATATTCCTTTTACATATCAAGTTTGATGAGCATACTAGAGTTTTGGTAGATTTGAGGGAATGTATTACCTCATTTTCCAGAATAATATAGTCTAGGATTTTCATGCCTTCCACATAGTTGGATTTCTCTAGACCCACCAAGAGAGGCATAAGGGGTTTCATCCTGGAGGCCAGGACTTTCATAATAATTTTTTAGATCATATTACTAAGGGAAATTGGATGGAATTGGGATGTATTTGAGGCCACAAATTTCTTTAGCATAAGGGTGATGAACATGGCATTGAGATTCGGGAGGAACTAAGAGATTATTTGGGATTCAACCACCAGATCCCACACATCCATTTGAAAATATTCCAACAATGATGAAATAAATCAAAGGTGAACCCACCCATACCTGGGGATTTTCTAGGGGCAAGGCTCATAGTTGCTTCTTCTACCTCAACGAGGGAAATTGATTGCATCAAATAGTCATTGTGATTTGAAGAGATTAGATTTGTGATGTTTCTTGTGATGGAAATAATTTATCAGATCTATCGAGAATGGTTTCAAATAAGATAGTATTGATGATTCTGAATGGCCTACCAAGCATGTAAGGGAGAATGCCCGATGGCATGTCCCAATTATACCTACTCTTGTTTGGTGTAGTGTTTTCGACGAGTATACGAGCCTTGTTTATGCTCATAATTAAAACAATAAAAAAGTGAAAGACAATGGAATTCCCCTCCAAAGAGTTCTAATTAATCCTAATACTAATTAAACTGAAATAAAACTAATCTAATACTAAATAATTATAATCTATCCCAGGAGAAAAACTAATAGATGAACAAAACTTAAAATGATACTTTGACAACAAAAATAGTTCAGGGCATCCAAAATCATGTTATAAAATAATATTACATAAATCATCCCAAATAGTTTAAGAGGATATTTTTAACATCATCCCTACACTCATTAGAAATCACAACATCATGAGAATTCTAGATACTACGTACATATATAGTTCACATGATCAATACCCAATAAACTTAAACCACAAATACAAGTGTAGAATGGTCCCACAAGCATTTGCAAATAGTGATGACTTCAAAATGTATTCTTCTCTTTATTAACTCAGAAGTAAAAGTACCATCTTTTATTACAAAGGGAAAAAGTCCCCTATTACATTCAACTAGCTCTATTTTATAAAACAAGAGAAACTCTTAAGCTCTGATGACTTTTCGTTTCATTTTTCGCTAATTTATTTGTACATTTTCGAAAATGTATATGTGGGAGTTACAAATGGAATATTATTAGAACCCTGGGTAGTTACATTCTCCCTATGGCAGTTTACAAATGATATCCATTTAAAAATATTATTCACTCTAGCTATTGTCTTCATCTTCTGAATTTTTTGAGTCGTTCTAGGAGTTTCTAGCTTTGGCCTGTTAAACAAGATCATTTTGACTTCTTATCCTCTATATGATATCTCTATTGAGTCATTACTGGTTTTATTTTGTGGTTTATAGCTTGAGATATGATTGTTTGAATTCTGCATAGTCAGTTTTTCATCTAAATTCAGGTTCCTTCTGTGTTTTACATTTTCAGACCATTTTTTATTTCATTCTTCTAGCACTTTTTATCCCATCATGTTCTTCTCTCCTATATATTTTCATCAAGCCATATTGGTCTTGATTTCATTACACATAGCCCCAAATATGGCTTCCTGAAGTTTGCATGGCAATTTCTACGTATGAATCCGTGGTCTGCTATTTTTTGAGATTTCTAATGTCTTATATATCCTTTTTGGCTTGAATACACCTGCCACTGCATTCCTCTGCCTGATACCCTTCCAACGCGGTATCATGGAGTCAATTCTGACACTTGTAATAAAAGTTATGCCCATTTAAATATCATTGCTCAACAACTGCCAAATTAGCCTGTGGGTGAATCTGAACCATTGAACTTTAACCTGGAAAAAGGAGTCTTACTTACATCGGAAATTTCATCAAACAATGATTTAAATGGTTCCTCCCTTACAGATAGTTTGAATATGAATCTGGGTGGGCATGGAACCTGTGGCTCGCAATTTAATTTCATCTAATTTTCCCTTTTGTAGAATTAGTAAAATAATTAAAATAAAAATAAAAATAAGAAAAATATTTACATCATTCTACAAATAAGTAAAATTATTCACAAAGTTTATATATATATATATATATATACACACACACACACATAACCCTATGTTATCAAAGAAAATTAAAATTAACTAAATGAATTACCGCCCCCTTGTTAAAAAAAATAAAAATTACTTAGGTTAGAAATAATGATAATTACCCTACCCCCCTATGGATTTGAACATATGACCTTTGAGAAATAAACACACATTTTTAACCATTAGAACAACTCATGTTTCTTATTAATCTATTCTACAAGAAACTATTTAATCCATGAAAATTAAAAATGAAATTAAATAAAATAAACACAATTAAATTAATAAAATAAATAAAAACACAAATGAGAAAACAAAATAAAAAAAAATAAAAACAATTATATAACAATCTCGCCCCCAACCACTGCATGGACATAGTCCAAAGGGATTAAAATCCAATATAATATACCCAAGACTCCCCCAATGCATCACCAATGATCCACTTAGCTCATCCCATCTCATACTTCACGCAACACTCCCAACTCGATGATCAATATTTTCGGTGATCACCTCATAAGCTCCTTTCATTGATTAGGTGTGACAAGACTTTTATTTTTTTTAATATTAAATTATTATTTTAAGTTGCATAGTCGTCAGTATTTTTATGGGTTCACATTCTAAATTTCACATCCCTTTCAATTTCGTTGATGATCACCTCAATGCATTTCTCCGATGATCACGTCAATGTATCAAATTCTTAAAACAAATATTAAAATGATGTATTAAAAAGGTAAAGTGGGGTTTAATATTGTTGGATTACTAAGAGGGGGGGTGAATCAGTAATAGAGAAATGTAATCCTTTTTAACCATATAATGCAAGTGTTATATCAATGCAGCATTATCATCCAATAATTGCAGAGTAAATAAACAATGAACAAATGAGAAATCATACACATACATAGTACACCAGTGTTTTTACGTGGAAACCTAAAGCGAGAGAAAACCACAGAATGATTTTTCTTATATATATTGAAGAATTACATGCATTGGAAGCACCAACTTCCTTTGTTTTCTAGCTGCAACTGGAAGGAGGCTCCAACCCCCTAGTTTCTCAGGCTACAACCCGAGGGAAGCTCCAAATCCCCAATTCTCTGGCTACAACCAGAAGGAGGCTACAACCCCCTAAGTTCTCCGGCTACAACCATAAGGTGACTACAACCACCTGTCCTTGCCCCATCCAACTGCACTGAAATATAAATGCCAAATGTAGACAACTTGCCACTGTCACTAAATCAACCACTTCCACTGTCAACCTATCACTGTCAACCTGTACCAATAACCTATAACAACCTGTACCAATCAACCTGCACCAAATAATCTGAACCAACATGTACCATGCATCAACCTTGACTCATCAAGATGTACCAACATCATCAACTATACACCTCATTTAGGTGCCAATGCATCAACTATACACTTCATGTATGTGCCAACTCATTAACTATACACCTCATGTATGTGCCAACTCATCAACTACTTGTCTCAACCATGTAACCAACATGTACCTCAACCATATACCAAAGACATACACCAATATAACCAACAAAAGTTATCTAACAATTCATCACTCTATCCATAAACCAAATACCATAAACTCTTACATCAAACAATGTTCCACAACCTCACTCTTATTTATCCTCAAGATAAATCAACAACTTCAACAACACATCATAATTGAAAGACCAATACCCATATGCCAAATACCAACAACAAAATACAAATTGTATCCCTCAACAAATCTGATATATGCAACAATACTAAACATCCAATGCCATATCGAGAGATAAACCCTAGCTCACAAAACNAAACCCTAGCTCACAAAACATACCTCAAACAAGATGTGCCATATCTCTCATAAATAGACCCCAACCATGTTGTTGCCGCGATTTTTCTGCCGCACTTTTTCTGTTGCAATTTTTCTGCCGTGATTTTTTTGCCGCACTTTTTCTGTCGAGATTTTTTTGTTTCACTTTTTCTTCCAGTCTTTTTGCCGCACTTTTTCTACCGCGATTTTTTTGTCGCACTTTTTCTGCCACATTTTTCCTACCACACTTTTTCTTCTGCAGTTTTCCTGCCACACTTTTTTTGCCGCAGTTTTCCTGCCGCACTTTTTCTGCTGCAAATTTTCTCTATCAATAATACCTGCCCAAATAACCTTTCACAAAAATAGATATTCAATGATATTCAAGTGTGATAAGATGAGAGAACCTTACCTCTTATTTATACTTTCATGTAGCATCCCACTTTCCTTATTTTAGGGAGTTCTCCATTAACTTTATTATTTAAATAATTTCTTTTGCAAACACTTTGCCTTTTTGGGAGCTTCTATATGTCTCATGAGGGTTCTCCAACTTCATATGGCCATAAATCTCTAACCATGAGAAGTTATGTAATGTTCCACATACAATCGGAAATGGCATGACAAGCATTATCCATCTAGGATAGTTTCACTGACAAATTCACTTACCTTCATCTCATTATTCCATAATTAAGCATGGGTTCTCTAACCATGCTTCTAGGATAACTCAATCTGCAAAGCGTCTTCCTAAGAGGGATTTCACCATTAGGGGACCACTTTGGAGTTCATCCATTTTTACTTCTTATCAACCATGACAAGGAAATAATGAATCATATTTACATCAAACAAACTTGGGTCCATTACCCAAACCTTTTTTCTACCAGACTTTCTTTAAGGGTTTACATCAGTTACAACCAACCTTAATCAACAATATCTCCCTTTGGCATTGATGGAAACACTCTAATGCAATACTGAAATCATGTGATGGATATCACTCATGCTCCCCTTGGAACCATGCCTCTGTCCTCTGCATTTCTGTGACCATTTCTCCCTCTGGAATCATGCCTATGTCCTCTGCATCTGATAAATCTCTCCCCCTTTGTCATTAATGTCAAAGGTATCTTTCCATCTGGGGCTTCTCCCCCTCACTGAACTATCCTCTTTATGGTGCTTCCTCATGTACATATAAGACATATAAGATAAGCATTCAAAATAATTTATTTTGGAGTAGAAATAACTTTGAGTCTTTGGAAAAGATACTCAAAGGCTTCCCATGGAAGTGGTTTTGTAAAGATGTCTGCCACTTGTTCTTTTGTTCCCACATACTCAACTCTGATGTTCTTTTTTGCAACCTATTCCCATAGAAAGTGATACTTGATTGGAATGTGCTTTGTCTTGGAGTGCATCACCGGGTTCTTTGATATATTGATGGTGCTTGTATTATCATAATAGATTTGAATGGGCTCATCATACTCAACCTGTATATCTGTCAGAGTTTGTTTCATCCAAAGAACCTATTTACAACATGTTGCTACTGCAATATACTCTGTCTCGGCTGTAGATAAAGATACTGGTGATTGTTTCTTTCTTAGCCATGATACTAAAAAATCACCTAAGTAGAACACTGCTCCACTAGTGCTTCGTCAGTAAACAATACAACCTGCCCAATCTACATATGTATAGGAAATAAGTGATAGATCCTTTCCTTTTGGATACCATAATCCAAACTCTTCTGTTCCTTTAAGATATCTGAAAATGCTCTTCACTGCTAATACATATGATTCCTTTGGTGCTGCTTGAAATCGTGCCACCTATCCAACTGGCTGCATTACATATGGTCTGGATGTTGTTACATACAGTAGGCTACCAATCATTGAAAAGTATTGCCTCTGATATGTAGACTTTGAATCATCATCTTTTCTTAACGTACAATGGTTTGCATGGGAGTGATAACTGGTTTGCAATATTCCATTTCGAACCTCTTTAGCATTTCTCTGATATACTTGGTTTGAGAAATTAAAATTCCTTGGTGGCTTTGATGTATCTGAAGTCCCAGAAATAAGGATAGTTCTCCAAGCAATGACATTTCAAATTCATTCTGCATATCCTTTGCAAATTTTTTTCTTAACCTATCATCATCACTACCAAAAATAATATCATCGACATAAACTTAAATTAATAAAATGCTATCTTGACTTACCTTGATGTAGAGGTTGATGTTTTCACTTTCTTTTATGCACCCTTAATGTTGTAGATATTTATCCAGTCTAGAGTACCATGCTCTAGGAGCTTGTTTTATGCCATACAAGGACTTCTTTAATTTACACACATAATATACATTTTCTGACAACTGAAATCCTTCTGGTTGTTCAATGTAGACTTCTTCTTCAAGTTCCCCATTCAGAAAAGTTGATTTTACATCCATCTGATACACTTTAATATTTTTGGAGCATGCATAAGCTAAAAGCAATCAGATTGCTTCCATTCTGGAAACTGAGGAAAATATATCTTCAAAGTCGATTCCTTCAACCTGTGCATATCATTTACATACCAATCTAGCTTTGTTCCTTGTAACCTGTCCATCTTCAATCAATTTATTCTTGTATACCCACTTTGTGCCGATCACATTCTTATCCTTTGGTCTTGGAACCAATTCCCAAGTATCATTTTTCTCTATTTGATCCAATTCTTCATCCATGGCCTTATTCCAAAATTCATCCTTGTTGGCCTCTTCAAAACATGTTGGTTCAATCATAGATGAGAGTGCTAGGTGTGTTTGTTCTGGTGAATGGATTCTTCTTCTAGTCTCAACTCCTGCATCTTTATTTCCGATAATCTGATCTGAAGGATGATTCTTCTGTACTCGTCTGCTAGGTGTCTTTGGAGGCACTTGATGAACTTTCTCTTATGCTTCTGTCAGATCTTCTTCATCTTCCCCTTCTACTTCCTCTTTATCTTTTTCTTCTTCTTCGTAAAGTTGTTCTATTGATTCATTTTATTCTTCCTTTAATTCTTGTCTACCTGTTTCATCAATTCTTACGTTGATGCTTTCCACAACTTTGTTCAATCTCATGTTGTAACACTTGTATGCTTTCCTTGTACTTGAGTAACCAACAAGTACTCATTTGTCCACATGAGAGTCAAAATTTCCTATTCTTCCATATTCTCTTTTGATGTAGCATTTTCTCCCAAAAACTCTGAAGTGCTTCACATTTGTTGGTCTTCCTTTCCATAGCTCGTTGGGAGTTTTGTCAGTTTTTTTTTCTGAGCATTACTATGTTTTGAATGTGAATTGATGTTTGCACTACCTATGTCCAAACAATATCAATCAATTTGGAATCCATTAACATTGTTCGACCCATTTTATGTACTGTCCTGTTCTTTCTTTCAATAACTCCATTGCATTGAGGTGTCCTAGCAATAGAGAATTGCCTTTTTATTCCATGACTACTGCAGTAGTCCATAAATTCCTTTAAGTGAACTCGCCTCCATTATCGAATCTCAAACATTTTATTTTTGAATCCATTTAATTTTCAACCATTTCCTTGTAGATCTTGAAGTTTTCAAAAGCTTCTGACTTATTCTTGAGAAAGCAAACTGCAGTCATTGTTGTATAATCATCAACTAATAACATAAAGTATTCTCACCTTTTAAACCCTTTGTTGTAATTGGTCCAACTATATCAATATGCACAATTTCCAGTGGTCTTGTCGTTGAATATTCCTTTGATTTGATTTTGGTCTTTGTTTTCTTTCCTTTTTTACAATGGTTGCATAAAGTGTTGGTTGGTTTCGTGATCTGGGGCATTTCTCTGACTACTTCTCTTTTGCTGACTTTGACAGGGTTATCAAAATGTATGTGACCCATTCTTCTGTTCCATAGCCAAATTTTATCTTCCTTTCCTAGACAACACTTTTCATTTCCAATTTCACTTAACACATATATGTTGCTTGAAGTTCTCGCAGCTATAGCAATCAATTTTCCTGAACCTTCTTTTCTTATCTCACACTTATGTGAATCTAAAGTAACTTTATGACCTTGGTCACACATTTGACTCACACTTAGAAGATTATGTTTCATATCTTCTACTAGTAGAACAATTTTTGCCTTTGTATTCTTGTTCTCAATTCTGACTATGCCTTTTCCAATGATTTTAGCTGAATGATCATTTCCTAAGGAGACTGATCCATAGCTTTCCTTTCTTAAAGTAAGAAACCCGTCTCTATCACATATCATGTGTTTTGAACAACCATTTTCAACATACCAACCACGTTTCTTTTTCTTAGCTTGTAGAGAGAGTGTGCATTATTCATTGCTATACTGATTTTTCTTTCTTATCCATGTCCTTTTCTGAGGTTCTTATCTATGACTGTTGTTATTTTGTTGCGGTCTCTTTAGGAGGGACTGCCATTCTGAAATCTTTGGCTATGTGTCCAAATTTGTTACATTTGTAACATTCCACATCAGTGCTCAAGGATTCAAACCTGTTGTAACTTCTTCTCTGTGTTTAACTAGGCCTTCTTGGATAACCCTTTTGTGTATGAGTTTCAAAGTTTTTTATGTTCTTGTTGTTAGCTCTGCAATTCACATATTTATGTCCAAAATTATTACATGCATAACATAAACCAAAAAAGATAGTTTGATACCTGGGAGTTGAACATCTTCTGAAAGGATGTACACTTATTAATTCTTCTTCTTCTTGAGGCCTATCTGTCGGTTGGTGATTCTGAAATTTGAATCTTCTTGGTGGAGGAGTGTCCCTGTAATCTTCCTTGTAGATATTCCTATCCCCTTTGATTTTTTTTGCATATCTTTTTGGATATGTTTCTTGCTCTGTTTTTTTGGAGCTTGATCCCTTTCTTTTCTGATTGTATCCAAGTATAGACTTGTCATGATGATTTTTTTGACTGCTGATAATGTCATCCAAAAACTTTGAGTTGTTCTGCATCTTTTTTTTTTGAAGATCCTTTCTTAATGTGGCAATCTCTACTTCCAAATTTCCAATGATCCTGTCTTTTTATTCTAGTTGTTATTTGAGTGTTTCTTCAATTCTTTTCTCTTCTTCTATTTGAACCTTCAAATTTGTGATCATTTGTTCTAGTTCTTGAGTGTCTTCTTTCTTATCTAGTTCTTCTTGTAGTTTCTTCTTTTTCTTATTTTCTCTTCTGATAACTTATATAGCACACATCAATTCTTATCGGTAGTCAACTTATGCCTCTTCATATTCTTCTTTGGCTTCTTCATATTCTTATTTAGAGTCTTTTTTATCACATTCTTCTACTTCCATGAATATAACTCTTTCTATCTCACTGTCACTGAATTCATCTTCATCTGATGATGAGATGTCTTCTTTGGTGCATAAGCTTTTCTTGAAAATTTTCTTTGTAGTTCTTTTTCCTTTATATGTTTGTTTGCTATTTGAGTAACCTTCATCATTTCTCTTTTTCTTATGAGGACATTTGTTAGCAAAATGACCAATACCATCACAATTAACACAAATCAAAGGAAGCTTACCTCTATACATGCCATTGGTTCCCTTGTTCAATCTTTTAACAAAGTTGGCCACTTCTTCATCATCTTCCGAGACGTCATTGTTGCTACTAAGTTTTTTTTTTTTTTCTTTGAATTTTTGGATGCTTTGAAGGCTCCTTCTTTTGTATCTGTATTTTCCTGTTCAGTTCTAATTTTATATGCTGTGAAGATTCCATGTAATTCGTCCATGCTTATTGAGTTCATATATGCTCTTTCTTCTAGTGCTGATATCTTGGGGTCAAATCTCATAGGAAGAGATCTTAGTACCTTTTGAACAATCACAGATTCTTCGATTTCTTCTCCCAATCCTATGATTGCATTTACTGTTTCATCAACTCGTAAAAATAAAGATGCAATATTCTCATCTTCCTTCATCTTAAGTTGTTCGAATTGACCTCTGTAAGTTTGAAGCTTTGCTTCTTTGACTTTTGAATACCCTTCGTAAATATTTCGAAGTTTGTCCAAAATGTCTTTAGCGGATTTACAATGTGCAACTTTGGTGAATACCATTTCACTAAGACCATTTAGAAGTGCATTTGTGGCTTTGGAACTATTCTGACCAAGTTTCACTGCTTTGTCATTTGTTGGCGGAACTACTAGTACTGTGTATCCATCTACAATTGATTGCCAAATTTCAAATCCCTGTGCCTGTATATATGTCTTCATCCTTATGCTCCAAAATGCATACTTTTTTCCATGAAACTGTGGTATTCCATTTTTATACAAGTTGTTTCTCTCTGTGATCTTCCTTTTAGTGGTTAAATTGATTTCTCAAGGAACCTAACTCTGA
>SNQJ01S0052558.1:54806-68346 GCA_010110895.2 Picea sitchensis
AGTCTGTTAGAAACCAGATGTTTACGACAGACCTTTGCATTTCTCTTATACAAGTCTTCCCCCTATTCACCCTTACTACAACTCACTGTCTGAAGTTTATCTATGACCTCACTTGCCCATGCATGCCTGGCCTAGTTTCGGAGTTAGAACAATATTGTTTCGAGTTAACTTCCATTCGATCACCCCTTTTTATAAACAAATCGTGACATAAACTGATGGGCATCGGGCTCTGCTCCTGCTGCAATCTAGGAGTGACTTATGACACTAACATTTCTTGCACCATTGCCGGGGACGAAGTTGAAGATTTTCCCTGGGCAGAATGACATTGAGCCTCTGATTTTGAAGGTGCATCAGACATCAAAGCCCTTCAAGATTGCTACTATGCACCTGGCGACTCCACTATGGCGACTCCAAGGTTTCCACATCACTGTTTCAGCTGTGGCTATTGTTAGCACACCCGAAAGCTGACCCTAAGGAGCTTTCTTGAGAAGGTTTCAATAGCTGCTTTCTCAGCCTGAGAAGCTTCCTGGGGTAACAACAACGTTAGGATCTGGCCTTTGATGGTGAACAAGGACCAGACACATTTGAAGCTGTGCATCTTTCACCTCGCGACTCCATGATTCAAGGATCGATTAGCAACTCCACTGGTTCGATATGGAGAAAATCCTTGCTCGCAGGTTTGCTCCTTTTAATTTTTCTGATATTCCTAGTTTTCCTAATGTTGTCCCCTCTCCGAATGAATGGGGTGATTATTTGCCCATATTTGGAAAATGTGAAGAGGACAACCCTGCTCAGCACCTCAGTGAGTTTCATGAACTCATGCGTCATTGGGAGATACATCATGAGGATGTATTACTGAAGATGTTCATGTTCTCATTAGTAGGGGATGCGTGTAAATGGTATCATTCTTTACCCCCTACTAGCATTTCTTCACTCAATGGATTCCATGCAGCTTTCATCGCCTATTGTCAAAAGTTGTATCCCCTTGAGTTAATTTTTCATAATTGTTGTGAGGGATACCACAACTCTATACAAGAGAAAGTTGCTTCTGATGTAGGATGTGGGGATGATCCTGATGACCTGGATCAGAAGTCAGTCCTTTCTCCTCCCCATTCGTCTGCATCAGAGGCAGGTTATGAAAGTGATGAAGATCCCAGGGAGGAAGGAGATTCCCTGAGTGAGTTGATGGAGCAGGCGGTATCTCTCACTGCCCAACGTGCAAAATTGGAATCTGATGGCAACGAAGAGGATTTTCCAGTCTTCAAGGCAGATGATCTAAGCGGCTCTTTTGAAGATATTATAGAAGATTTCTTAGATGCATTAGAATCTTCCCCCGATGAGCCTGCTGTCTCAGAATTAAATGAATAAGCCATTGTGGAAGAGGATTGTTCTTTCTTCCTTCACGAGATTTCCCATGATGTATTTACATTTGGGATTGAAAGGAAGGATCGGGAGACTGTTCCCTTTTTACAAGATGGGGAAGTGCATGAAGAAGACGAGGAAGAACCAGAAGAGAAACTAAGCGCACATTTCTTTTCCTATCCAGAGCCAATCAGCGAGCAGCCACCGCCCAAGATCAATGAGCCTACGATAGTTGTCCACTCACCTGTGCTTGTCAGAGATATTCATCTACATGGGAATAACTGTGTAGCAGAGGAGGCTTCCTGTCGCCAATTTTCTGAAATTCGCCACTCATTCTATGACCCTGTCAGTGAATACATGGAGTGGCATGTCCTTTATGCCTTGGAGCCACCCTATTTCATATCAACTTCAGCCTATGAGGAGAAGTTGAAGAGTGTAGTCATTCTACTGTCACAGTTACACCATCTGCTGGTGATCATCGATAGAAGGAAGGAGCTTCTATCCAGGAAGTTGCTTGAATGGCTATGGTGGAAGTCTGCTTTCACCTAGCCCCATGTATAATATTTTATTAGCATTAGGATTGTATATAAATAAGCTCCTTTGAGGATGTAGCATTGTTTGCTTTGCTTTACTTTCGGCCTATATTTTCAGAAGTGGGATGTTTTGAGCTTGAATCCATAGCCCAACAGTAAGGCACTGAAGCTGCAGAATGAGTTCTTAGAGCATCACAAGGACGAATCTATCCCCCATGGAGCCTAATGTTAACAACCATTCTTGTCTTGGGAACAAGAGTATCTGGGTTTGCAGGTTGCACGAGAAGCACCTAAGCACAACACGAAAAATCTCTTTTTAGGGTACAAGTCAAGCGAGCGGGTGAAGTTTTGTTGTCAAGCAGCCGAGACCCATCTATAAAGCTGATCGATGGTCACTGGGATCTCGGGGCTACCAAGTTACCCTAGGTATAGTGTTAGAGAAAGCACCCATATTTCAAGACAAAATCTGGGTCGTCCGATCCAGTGACGCATGGCGCAAGATCTAGTCACATCGGCATATCGACATTCGGGAGTTCGAAGGGTAAAAGTCCCTCATCATATCACATATCGGAACCCCAAACCCCAAAGTGCCGAAAGCACCCAGAATCAGGCCCATGGTTTTCGGCGCCTGGTTATAAGGGAGCAGGCCTGGAGGAGGGGCGCTAAGGTTTATCATTTGGCAAGATGGGTCTCGAAGAGCCGAGAGTGATCTTAGTCATTCATCACAAAGGGACACGTGGTGCGTGATTAGGCTCTCTACCTTTTCGCCCATCGTGATTTCAAAGCGCAAGGAGTAGCTCTTTCATATCCCCAAGACGTGAAGCACCGAAGACGTCTTGGACCTGGGCCCACAGTATTGCCAAATTAGTTCAGAACCATCAAATCAGAGAAGGGCACGTGGCACCCACTGGACCCTCTCGACATTTCTCCCATCACAACTTCGAAGAGAAAGGATCTGCTCCTTCCTATCCACGAACCTCGAATGTCGAAAGCACCTTTGAAGATAGGCACAAGGTCACAGCCCGAAGTCACTTGGAGGCGATAGTAAGAGCTGCGCGAAGGGCTGAAACGCTGGGTATAGCTACAGAAGGGATCACCGTGTTCTCCAGGTGCTAGTTCAACTTGATGTCAACCCTGATACTGACTCAGAGTAAATGAAGAAGAGAGAGGGTGGTTGAAACCTCACCTCACTTGTTAATTGCAAGGTATGGATGTCCCGGTGGGAAGTCTACCCGAGATGGTCCTCTGTACTCTTTCTTTCCACAGAAACCATGCTGAGTCCTCGACTCACCAGGGAGTCCTGCGCATGCTAATTCAACATTTAAGAGGGTCAGCTACCCCCTGGCATGATCCATGCAGAATTAAGGTGGAGTATGACAGAGGAATGCAGGCTAGATTTGATTGAAGAGGCGCCTAATCCCAAAAATCTAGAAGGCCTCTGTTGGGAAAATGTTTAGGAGTATATATACTTAGTGTTGATATTTTCTCGAGGCATCGATGGTAGAGCGGAGCTCCCGATTGTAAAGTTTTAACAAACATTCTAGTTCTCTGGTTATGCATCTGTATGTAAGCTTTCTTGTTTAATGACAGACAATTTTCTTACCCCATATAGTTTTCATCTCATACCGAGGGAGTTCATGATTGACAGATTCACATGAATTATTGCAATTATGTTACAAAAAAGGGTTTATTGTTGCATTGTTGTATTCTCCGGTTTTCTGTGTTTGGATGTAAGAAGATCTTGCATTTAGATGTTTTCTCCTATAGTGTGTTAGAAACCTGATGTTTACGACAGACGTTTGCAGTTCTCTTATACAAGTCTTCCCCCTATTCACCCTTACTACAACTCACTGTTTGAAGTTTATCTACGACCTCACTTGCCCATGCATGCCTGGCCTAGTTTCGGAGTTAGAACAATATTGTTTCGAGTTAACTTCCATTCGATCACCCCTTTTTATAAACAAATCGTGACGTAAACTGATGGGCGTCGGGCTCTGCTCCTGCTGCAATCCAGGAGTGACTTCTGATGCTAAAAAATTGTATCAGAAAGTACGATCCCATAGAATTGGTATTTATAACTAGAAGTGCGCAGAGAAACTGCAGATTGGGAATAATTAACTCAGAAATCCAAGGTAAACTTTGGGTTTGAAGATGATGCTCCTTTAAATGACTCAACCTTGTAGGTTATCAAGGATAAGATTTTTACATCAGAATAATTGATAGAACTACTACATGTATGTAGCGCGCATAGATTTACAATGAAAGTTGAACAAGTTTTCCACTGTTATAATGTTGTTGAAGAATACCAGGAAGAGAAAGATACAAGAAATGTGCAAATACTTGAAACTGAAGGGGAGCATGCAATAGAAGTTCCATAATGTGAATCAATCGTATATACAAATCCATTAAGAATGCACAAAGTAAATATTGGTATTGAAGACAAGACCAAATTTGCAAACATAGGAGACTATTGGATTGACAAAAGTGTTGAGAAGATAACTGATTTATTGCACGAATATCAAGACCTATTTCTGACCACATTTTCAGAGATGAAAGGGATTGTTGGGGGTTTAGGAGAGATGAAGATCCCCTTGAAACTAGATGTTAAGCTAGTGAAACAGAGACCTTACAAATGAACAGGTGGTGTATGATAAGATAGATAGATATAAGACTACATTTGTGATATAATGAGGATGTTACAAGTACACAATGATGTCGTTTGGATGAAGAATGCATCAACAATATTCTCTAGAGTGGTTGTAGCAGCATTTAAAGAATTCATTCATAAGTTCTTAGAAGTATAATTAGATGATTGGATGGTGTTTAGATTGTTGAAAGATCATGATGAGACTTTGCGCTTAATGTTGGATAGGTGTAGGCATTTTTCAAATATCTTTGAATTTGAAGAAGTGCATTTTATGTGCCCCATTTGGTATCTTATTGGGCCATGTAGTGTGTAAGAAAGGACTATTGGTGGATCCTATGAAGATTGTTGTGATTGTTGACTTACCACTGCCTAGTTCAGTGCAACAGTTATGAGAAACATTGGGTCATACATGGTATTATAGGAATTTCATTAGGGGATACGAATTGATCACAACTTCGATGGAAATATTACTAAACAAGGAGAACAAGTTTCAATGGAACAAGGAATGTTAGAAAGGTTTAGATACTTTGAAGAAGAAATTGGTTACCGCTTCGATTTTGATATTTCTATATTGGAAGAAGGAGTTTCATGTTCACGTATATGCGACATATATAGCATTAGGCATCATTCTATCTCATCCAAGAGAAGGAGATATAGATAATCCCATTGCATTTGCAAGGAGGAAGTTGTGAACTACAAAAAAGAATTATACTAATATANTTTCATGAATATGAATTTGAGGTAATTGTGAAACCAGGGAAATTTAATTCAGGACCTGATTAATTATCACACATACTATTAGGACACGATGCAGGAAACTTTGATGAAATTCTACCAGACGCACACTTATTTGTAGTGAAAATGGTCGATCATTATTTTTTAGACATATTCTTGTTCTTGAGCACATGGATAGCCCCACCTAAGTTTATAGTTGCATAGAATAAGTAATTAGTAGTGAGGGAAGCATACTATCGGCTGATAGTGAGAAGTTTGTACAAGTTAGGTGCAGATGGTATTATGCGATGATGTGTATTGGAGCATGAAAGATATATAATATTATCAGAGGTGCATGAAGGAGTTGCAAGAGGCCATTATGAAGGAAAAGAGACAACTTTGAATATTTTATGCGTAGGACTATGGTGGCCCACCCTTCATAAGGATGTAAAATAATTATGTCAGACATGTGATGTCTGTCAAAGACTTGGGAAGCCTTCCAGGAGAGATGATATTTTGTTAGTAGCACAAGTCACATTACAAGATTTTGATAAATGGGACATTGATTTTGTTGGACCGATTAATCCACCAACAAAGAGGTCAAGGTCCAGATACATCATTACTGCAACAAACTACTTGACCAAATGTGTTCAAGTAGAACTAGTAAGAGATTACAATGTGGAGATATCTACGTGATTTTTGTTTGAAATGGTAGTTACAAGGTTTGGATGCCCTAGAATAGTTATGAGTGATCAAGGAACTCATTTTTTTAATAACACGATTGCAACTTTGAAAGAGGAGTTTCAGATTCATCATTAGAAGAGCACATAGTATCATCCTCGGGAAAATGGAATAGTGGAAGCATTCAATAAGATCCTAGATCATGCACTAACGAAGGTGTGTAATGTAATTTGAGATGACTGGGACTTGAGGATCAAAAAAATGTTATGGGTTTATAAGAATACAAATAAGAAGATGATAGGACGTACAACATTCATATTAGTGTATGGCCAGGAAGCAATTATGCCTATGCAATTCATTGTGTTGATTCTGTACATTGCCACATTGAGAGAGCTTACATATTCTGGCATAGTAGAGAAGAGACTATTAGAGCTAGTAGAATTGGAAGAAGATCATTTTGTCACTGAATTTCATCAACAAGTTCAAAAAGTGCATGAGAAAGGCTGACATGACTGACACATTAAACAAAAGAAGTTCCATATAGGAGACTTAGTTTTTCTTTATGAGAGTAAGTTTTTGTAGCACCTTGTAATGTTTTAGATGCATTGGTTGGATCCATATGTGATCATATTTGTGATAGAAGTAGGTGTTGTCTAGTTGGAAAAATAGAATGGGGAAGTTGTGGAAGGAATGGTTAGTGATAGTCAGTTGAAAATGTATAGGGATAGCCATGCTTCTACACACTAGGCTAATCACACAGTATGTGTACCATAGTATTTGTATTATAGTGTATTATATAAGAAAAATAAAAAGAAAAAGAAAAAGAAATGAAGAAAATAAATAAAAGTATTTGAGTTAAGAAACTGAAGGTTGAATTTAAGCATAAGGTATTGTTCAAACTAAGGAGAGAAACCAGAAAATGTTGCAGAAAAGTAGAAAAGAGGAAGAAATAATGTGCAAGAAGGAGGATGGAATTGCGATAGAAATCTGTGCAAAAGGTAGGAAACGCAGAAAACAATAGACATGACAAGACAATCATTAAAGAGTAAATATGACAATGAGGTAGTGGAGACGTGTAATCATAAATGAAAACTGACAAGAGGATTTTGAGAGGCTATAAAATCTAGTGTATGATCTGCCGAAGGATACAAATTTAATGAAGAGTTAGGGAAAGGATTGAGTTTGAATGCAAGTGGATTAGACTACAGGTTTGGGCGCGAAGAAGAGTAGAAAGAGTTGGAAACCAGCTATAAAAGCAGATGAAGGGTCCACAGGGAAAGGTTATTCTTGTTCATGAATTTAAGAGAGATAGTACGATCCAAGTGAATTTAATAGAATCGAAAAGTAAAGTTACAAAATTGAGTGAGTTACATAGAGTAATGGAACGATTGAATATAGGAGAAGCTTCATCACAAAATAAGAAACAACGCAGTAAGAAAGCAAAAACACATGAAAAATTCCCAAGGGAGAAAGAAGCAAAACCAAGTTTGGAAAACTTCCCCAAAACAGGAAGGTAGTGAGGTTGTAAATGAAGTAGAAAGAGACAAAAGAGCTAGAGATGGATCAAGAAGAAGAAGAGGAACACGAAGAACAAGGGAACAAAATTTTCTACACAGTATGAATCTAGGTATTGCAACATTTACGATATTTAAGAAACAAGAAAACCATCTACCCAGATTGAAGGAGAAGGCTAAAAAGGAGTTCCACACTTATTCAACTCGATTACTACTCAGGAATAATTCCTTAAGTTAGCATTACTATAGAGCCAACAAAGGAAATTTTACAGCAGGAAACAAAAGTAAAGGAAAAGGTCGTGACTACAAGGGAAACTTTATATAAGTTCATGGAGACATGAAAAAGGATTGAAGTGGCTCGGGACGAGCCACAAGTATGTGTTAGGGGCCTATCAGAGCAAGACATTTTGGGACCAATTTTGGGAATCATGCGAGAGAAACCCATGTGAAAAATAGGCTAAGGAGAAGCACGCTTGGAAGAAAGGAAGTCAATTAGCGCATTTTCAAGGGTCAATGTGTGTGAAAGGATAAAATTAGTTAGAATTAGTTAAAAAAATTGGTCCATTTTGTAACGGTCTAAGACCTAATGTAACTGTATAAATATGTATGGGTTTTGGGTAGAAAGTATGATGGAAGTTTTGAGAATGGGAGAGTGATTGGAGAGTATGTTATGGATCAGTAAGTTATGAGATAAGTGTGCACTATATGCGAGAATGACAAGGGCATTTTGGGTAGAACTGAGATATCATGTATGAGCATAGTGCACACCTTTTGTAAGAAATTAAGGTAAATAATAATATAATAAGATTGACATTGTGGACGTAGTCCAGTTTGAGGTGAACCACATTAATATGGTATCTTTGTGTTTTTTTGTTATGTGTTTATTGTTTTAGCTAATGCATGCACTTAGTGAATGAATAATTAATATGAATAAGTTATATGATGGTTCTACGCAGATGATGAGTGGTCTAACGAATGAATGTTAGGTAGACTGGTAAGAACGAATGCCTCCCTTCTCCTCATGACTATGGAAATTTGGTTCATGTAGTCCCCATAGGTACCTCAGGTGAGACTTCACCTACTTGCGGGTGATGCCGAAAGGGATGGTGTCTAGAGGGTTTTGTTGGTGATTTAATGTTGAATCCCAGGCTTCCCACCACATTCCAACATACATATATTTACCAAATCATGAAAATGAATTTGTAACATGTTAAGTATGTAGGTGAAACATCACAAATATATGTGGTGTAGTGGTAGAAAATATTGCACCAAATAGTTGGATGATAAGAAGAAAACCTATAATAATGGCATAACTACAATTTTCTAGGTTATCAATATTTTCCATAGGGATGACACACATCTTATTTCAGATACTATGGCTATATGGAAGATATATTGGATATAAATTTAAAATCCTTTAAAGTGGTTCTCTTTAATGCCAGATGATACATCTTGTTTTTAAGGTGATGAAAAGATAGTTATTAGTCATGGTAATGGATTTTCAATGATTAATACTACTAGGTATGCACTGAGTATAGATACATCTATCCTTCCAAGTCAATGTGAATAGGTCTTTTACTCATAGGTGTGATTTAGAGTAGGTTGGTCATATATTATAATATTTAACCCAAGATGAATGATTTTAATATATGTTCCAGAAGAATATGTTCACGACGAGTATGAAGAGATGTAGGAGAGTAGGAAGAAATGTTAGACATAGAGGCCCATGAACTTGAACATATAGTCATTGGCTCGCAACCTATGCACAAGTTTATGATGATGATTGTATTAATGGTGAATTAATGCTAGACATCCTATATCTCGTTATAGACAATCCTTTTAATGATTTTGAAGGGATGGTTACAAATTTTGATCTTGATGAGTTAGCTATTGTGTAGGATGAGGTTCACAATAAATATGAGCTAGATATGTAATAAATATAATTTAAAAAATGATTTTGTTCAAATTAAGTAATCTTATGGCTTGGGATGTCAAAATCATCTAATTCCCTTTTAATTTTTTAAAAAGAAATGGATGAATCATAAAACTAATCAACAAACAAGGTGACATATTGTGTAGTATTGGGTTAACATATAATCACTTTTTTATATATATTATAAAGTAAAATAAAGAAAACATTTTATTTGTGGGTTGTGAATTTTGTTTGAAGTTTTGTCAAATTTGAATAGTCTAGTTTTATTAAAAAATTATATATATTCTATATAACATAGTCCATGTAAAATATAACCACACTCATAGAAATAAAATAATACTTGTAGGAATGAAATGTCGATTAGTTTTCATCAAATTCTATAAGTTGTAATAGAATCCTAATTAGAATCATATTTTAGAAAACAAGGTTCTATAGCCACTAATAGGGACTAGTAGCATGCTAAAAAAAAGTTTGGAAAAAGGGTTCTATGGCATTGAAAACAAGGCTTCATAGCATCGTGTAGAAGGAAAATACATTTATAGGTTAGGAATAAAAATCACACTTTATAGCTAGATTGCAAAATTGTCTCATACTTTATAAAATGTAACCACACTTGGATAACATAATTACAATGAAAGAAATGAAATTATGCTTGCATAAATTAAAGAAAAAATAAATTTCATCAAATTATATAAGCTATAATATAATCCTATTTTTAAAATAGGGTTTTGTAGCCAATGAAAACCGGGATTTGTAGCATGCTAAAAACACTTTAAAAAATAGTTTTATGTAGCCACTAAAAAATAGGGATTTGTAGCATGATGAAAACACTTTTCGAAATAAGGTTCCATAGAAAATGAAAAAAAGAATTTGTAGCATGCTATATAAGGGAAAAACATTCCTAGGTTAGGAATACAAGTCACACTTTAGAGTTAGATTCCCAAATCAACTCACACCTTGTAAAATGTAATCACACTTGTGAAAATAAAACAATACTTGTATATATGAAATAATAATCACTTTTCATCAAATTACCTAAGATATAATGGAAGAAAGGAAGCTCTTTCTATGACTTGTGAACCCTAAATATTTCTAGGGTTTTTATGAAGCTATTACAATGATGAAAACCAGAGGAGGGAGTATAAATCCTTCTTTTCATAACATTGTGGTTGGACACAAGCATGTATCCATCTCACAACCATCATCTAATCGTTAAACTCATCATGTGATTCCTTTGTCTGAGGAAAAGGATAACACTTTGTGCAACCCATGTAATAAACAATCATAGCAAGTTGAACAAGATATGCCCAACGACTCAAAAATGCGTTGAATAGGAACTTTTATACCATAGTCTAATGGAACCCTAACATATAAGATATTATCCAATCAAATTAGTGAAATGATCCAACACACGTGAGATCATTCCATTATATGAAAATTCATGGGTCTTTGGCCTTCCAAAAAATCCTTTATCTAGTGGATCAAGACACGTTGGAAGCCAAAAAGAGAAGCTGAGTTAAAATTGGGTTCAAAAGGATTTTTCACTCTAGTTTTCCACAATGTGGAGGATCATCAAAGGATATTCAAAAATGGCCTCTAGTTCTTCAAATCAACATGCTTATATATTCGGATCTAGACAAAGAAATTTATCCCAACAAAGGAGGACTTCACTATTTCTCTGGATTGGATTCACCTATACCCCCTTTTGTAGGAATACTGGGATCCGAAAATTCTACAGGGTATCATAAATACTCTTTGTTCCTTTGTCAAAATTGCATAGTAAATAAAGTAGGGTAGGTACACATCATATACCTGCATTTTTGTATACCTAAGTGTGTCAAAACCCTTGTTGGATTCAATCTACCTAGGTTTTTAGGACTCTAAATGGATAGAGACAATTGACTTTGAGAACATAGTCTTTTTCTGTCATAAATGACATGCACATGGAGAGCTCTTCTAGGATTTGCCTCTGATTTGTCAGTCAAATCTGGAAGAAAATTCAACAACAAAGGATGAAGAGGGATATGAGAAAGTCACCAATAAATGAAAATTGCTAATGAAATTTTCTCCTCCAAATACAAAAGGCCCTAAGATCAACAATAGTTTATACACTCTCTCCTCAATCCATGAGAAATAACAGGAGTTAGGAAAATATCAAAAAGAGTACTAATAACAAAATGCCTCAGAGGTCCATTTAGATGTGGATCTTCATAAACTCAATGAGAAAGGAAAGGATTCAAAAGGAGTTTCACATCTCCATGTAAAGGACAATGAAGAAATTATTTCAATAGAAGAAGTAAATGAAAAGAAAGACTACATGTAATATATGGAACTAGGAGAACTGTACCTTCAAGGGATCACCAATGCATGTGAAAGAAGAGAGGAAAAATTCATCCCATAATAAAAATCCAACTTCTACAAATAACTCTTCTCAAATCCAAGGAAAACCCAACAATAGCCCATAAATGTAATAAAAAATCATCTTCCTCTTTAGGAATTAAAATTGTTATCTCCCAAGAAACACCTAAGAAGACAAAAGAGGAGAGAAAAAGAGGTCATTGAAGTAACAATCAACTTCATCAAGAGCTTGGTGAATTCTTAGTAAACTTGGGAAGAATTACTCTCATGACGGAGAAGTTGCAGGCCTCTCCATCCATTCCTCAAGTAATGTTATCTCCTATAACATAACGGGTCTCAATAACCCCAAAAAACAAATAATCCTAAGGAATTTCATCCTTTGAAGCCAAACAACAATACTTATGATTCAAGAAACAAATTGTGCCACTTACACTCTCAACAAACTAGCCTCCAAATGTTGGAGAGGTTGTTTCTCCATTTCCATAGATGTTGATGGGGCCTTAGGAGGAATGGCCCTCTTGTGGAACCTTAGGGAGATCCACCTCTCCAATGTTTTTGCAACAAAAAGAAATCTATCTTCCCATTTTCAACCCATTGGATTAGTAGAATTCAATGTCCTTACCAATGTATATGGTCCTCAATTGATAGAGTAAAAATAGGTTTCCTTTGAAACCTTCAAAATCCCCTGTATCTGATAGGGGTTAATCACTAGATCATTGGAGGTGAATTCAATATGATAACCTCCCTTACATAAAAATGAGGAGGAATCACTCAAAAATTATAAAGACATGATCATAACCTCTAAATTGGTTGATTGGGAAACAAATAATGGAACACACACCTGGAACAACCACAGAGGCAGATCACATAAAATATCCTCTTGACTAGACCATTTTTTAATATCAAACTCCTTGGTCATGTGAGTCTTTGAAATTGAAGAGAATATCCTTGCATGCACAAGTTCAAACCACTGACACATATTCCTTGACTTTTATATCAAGGCAAGCCCAAAAAACATTCCCTTCAAGTTCAAATCCTTCTAGATAGATCAACCTTTTTTGGGGAGAATATTGAGAAGTGGTGGAAGGAAGTAGCTATAGATTATGACACACCCATGTTTATATTCTAGCAAAGGCTCAAAAAACTCAAACAATGGAACAAAGAAGTTTTTTGGAATATCTTCAAATCCAAACAAGAGATAAAAAATGAAATGGATCATTTAAAATGGAGAAGGATTATAAAAAGGGGGACAAAAAAACTCATAGTAGAAGAAACAAAATTAAATATCCAGCTAGCATGTCATCACAAACAAGGGGAACAACTCTTGAGGAAGAAGTCTAGAGTATGTTATCTCCAATTTGAGAAGCATAAATCAATTTATTTCACCTATCCATGATACACATAGAAACCACAATATAATTATAGCAATAAAGGACAATTAGGGAGACAAACTATCTAAACATGAAGAGATCGAGATATAACTAATTTAATATTATATATCTATGTTGGTTGAACCGCAACCCGATATATAGGAATCCATAAACAAATTAATGTAAAACATTCCAAATTTGGTGACTCTTGAACATAATGAGGTTGATCTCTCTAGAGGAGGTGGAAAGGTAAATCCCTTGGACCTAAAAATTTTACCACAGACTTATTGTTAAGCCCTAATGTTGGCTCATTACCCCTTAATTGGGGCATATTATATTAGTAATGTTATTTTATTTATGTCGGCTTTAGGCCATTAGTTGTAATTATACCTCCTAGTCTCCTATATATACCAAGGAGACATTTTCAT
>SNQJ01S0052559.1:0-18362 GCA_010110895.2 Picea sitchensis
CTCTTGATCCCATGCTTGTCACAAAATTCCTTGAAGTCACTTGACATAAACTCTCCTCCTCGGTCTGATCTTACTTCCTTTAACCTCTTGCATGTTTGAGTCTCAGTTAAAGCCTTAAATATTTTAAACTTCTCAAATTCTTTAGATTTTTCTTTGAGAAAGGCAACCCAAGTAAGTCTGGAGTAATCATCAATAATCAACATGAAGTAGTTTTATTTCCCTATGCCTTCATGTCTTGATGGTCCACATAAATCCATATGAACTAGTTGGAGTGGTTTCTTTGTTGAAGTAAAGCTCTTGGACTTAAAACCGTGTCCTGTTTAGCTTTCCTACTTGGCAGGGTTTACACATTGAATCTTGGGGCTTTGATATTCTTGGAAGATCTTTTACTGCCTCAAGATTTCTGAGTTTGATTAAGTGGTCAAAGTTTAGATGTCCAAGTCTCCTATGCCATAACCAACTTTCATCATGTTTTCTTAGATGACAATCTTCTCTATTTTCTTTCAACAAATATACTTATGCCTTTGGCCACCACTTGTCCTGAGTTTATAGACTTTATATTGCAGTCCTTGGACATGAACACCACCTCACATCCTCTGTCACACATTTGACTTACACTGAGAAGATTAAGTTTCAGCCCATCTACAAGTAGAACATCTTGGGCTTTTCCTTTTCCATTACTTAAACTCACCATCCCTTTACCCTTTATTTTACCTGGAGCATCATTTCCAAAGGTTATGTTTGCTGATTTTTTTTCACTTAGAGATAGAAACTTACCTTTGTCTTTTGTCATATGTTTGGAGCATCCACTGTCTATATACCAAGGGTTCGTTTTTCTTTGAGCTGACAACACTAATCCACACTTGTCACTTTCTTTCTTCTTCCAAAACTTGACATTTTCAGCAGGGGAATTCAAATCTGGTTCGTAGTTCTTTAATCGACAGTAAATAGATTTATGTCCATAGTTATGACAGATGTAGCATTCAATATCATTGTTCAATAGGTCAAAATTATTGTTGCAACATTGTCTACTCATTGACTGTTGATTATTTTTTGACCTCCTTAGTTGCATGTCCCTAGACTTAATTTGACAATTTGCAATCTGTGAAGGTTTGTTACTTGGCTGCATCATTCTCTGTTTTGGCAAGTATATATTCCTTTGAAATATTAATTTCTCATGTCTAAGTCTTAAGGAACAATTCTAACTTTGTGATAGAAGTTAGAACCAATGAAACAATAGCCATAGAAAATTCTTTGTACACGGAAAATGGATTTGTCTTCTTTGAGCAATCGGGACTTCTTCCATCATTGACATCTTTAGTGTATTATTTCTTTGTTTTGCAGATTCATTCCTGGCACTTTTTTCCTTTACTCATCTTGGGTGGTGATTGTCTTCCTTTGTTTCTGCCGGGTTGTTGTTATCATTGGTTGTACATTTGACAAACTTGATAGGTTCTTAGTTTCTTGGCTTGTCACTGCTTGATCCTCTTCATAACCTAAACCGGTTTTTAGCTTTGGATTCTTTCGATTCAAATGGTGGCTAATCCTTGTGAGGCTTTGATACTTGGCGGTCACGATTATACAGGGCACGAAACTTCTCCATCTCTTTCCTAGTTTTCACTTCTTCTTGTTCCTAATGCTTCACATCTTGCCTTCTTTGATAAAGCTGTTGTTTTAGAATGTCTTCAATTTTCTTTGCCTCTTCTAATTCTACTTTTAGTAGGACAAGGTCTTCATCGGAGTTCTTTCTTGTCTTTCGGTATGTCGACAATTGTCTTTGCTACATTCTTGATTCTTACTCTCAATCTTTTCGGTGCTTGAGGAGTTCTCCTTCCATGTCAACCACAACTTATTCTTCATTAACATCACTCCCTATGTTGTTATTATCATAATCCTCTTTGGCCAGTTTGAAGTCATTTAGTTTTATCTTCAATAGAGGAGTCATTGTCTTCATCATCGAAGGATCATCATCATTGTTTACGCCAAAACTTTTTTTTTAAGTTATTATCTTTAAAGAAATTAGGTGTGTTTGTGCTTCTCCTCATCATCACATGTCGATCCTTTCCTTTGTGGGGACATTTATTTGCAAAATGACCTATCCTACCACGGTTAAAGCATTTGAAAGAGTGGATTTACCTTTGTATTTTCCTGAACCTTTCTTGGTCTTCTCGTGAATTTTGCTTCAATTTCATGAGACTCGAGAATCTTCATTCTTGTCCGATTTAAATGATGCTTCTCTAGAAAGCGGGTTTATCTTTAACTATTCTCGACTCATGTCGATCCAATGTTCCTAGAAGTTGATCAAACTCCAAGGTTTTCGATCATTAAGTTCTTCTATAGTAGAGACTAGCCGGGTTGAACCTGTCTGGGAGAGATCTCGAGATTTTCTGAACTAAAGAAGGTTCCTCAATTTTTCACCAAGTGCTTTCATTGCATTTTACCATTTCTTCTACTCTCGGAAAGTATTTTCCATGGTTCATCTTCCTTCATCTTAATTTATTTGAATTTTGGCGGTTTGAGCTTGGCGTCCTTTACCTTTTCGTACCTTCATAGCTTCTAATGAGTTTGTCCCACATTTCTTTGGCGAGTTCCTAGGTGCATAACTTTTACAAATTCTTCTTCTACAAGAACACTCAAGATAGCATCCATAGCCTCAGTGTTGAAGATGAAATCCCTAGCTTATCATCCTTATTAGCTAGTATAACTGGCTTTACACCAACTAGTGTGTACCACATCCCAGACATACGCACCTAAAGCCATTATGTAGGTTCTCATTCTAACTTTTCCTTCTGGAAAGTTAGGAGAAGTTTGTTCCATTGAACAAAGGGGCCTTATTGGTTGAATTCCTTCATGGCTTGACATGTTTAAGCTCTAGGATTTTCCCTTAGATAAAAGGGGCGCAACTTTGATACCAATTGTTGGACGGCTGAGAGGGGGTGAATGGGTTGTAACCTTAAAATTTATAATTATTTTAAACTCTTTCCGGATCACTCAATGACAATCAAAATAATGTGAGAGTAAGCAATAGACCATTCGACATCATTCACACATATGGTCTACAGAGATAGATATTTCTCGAGAAACCCATAAAGGTTAAAAACCTCTTCTTCTTTATATGATAAGAAGTATTTACATTCTTTACATTATCGCTGCATATGACCATAACTCATAATGAGGCTAAAACCTAAGTTTTGCAATGCTACTAAGGAAACTTCAATAACACGATTTCTTCAAGCACCAACTAGAAAGGAAGCACCAACTCCATCTGGTTTCTCTAGCACTTAGCCCCAGGAAGGAAGCACTAACTCCCTAAGTGTTCAAACACCAACTAGATGGAAGAACCAACTTCCAATAACAGGGCACCAAACTGTATAAAAGAGAACAACATTTCTCCCTTGCAACACCCTACCACCTTGGTTTCTATGGGCAGCGGATGGAAGCTACAACTCCACGTGTTCAAGAACCCACTTGAACCCTGAGGAAAGCGATTACTCCCTAGCACCTCCCTACCACCACGGTTTATAAATATTTTCTGTATTATGACTTATATCACTGTGATATAACATTTATCTATGGATTACCATTCTCATCACTGTTCTCCTACATTGCACTACTCTGTCTGCATCAATGTCTTCTACACACTCCTTGCACTTTATTTTCTTTTTCCTTTTACGCATGTGCTCTCTTAGCCATGTCCCTTCAATGCACCATTCCCTTTTGTACATTTCTGTTGTTGTTCTCTGCCTCCTTCTTCACACCTCAATCACACCCATAAATACTGCTTGGCGTATTACATCTCTTCTTTGTTACGCATATTTATAGTCTGCATTGCACCTTCGCATTCTCTCCATGTGAGTGCTGCACGATCATCCATCCACAAGTCTTAAGCTATCGGTAGTTAGATCTATCGTCAATTGAATCTAAAGAGCAGTCTTCATTCAGCGATTCGCCGGGGCTCTTCGGCTTTGGCAATCACACATAAGTCTCTTTGAGTCCTCTAGCAAACCTTATCAGTCGTTTCTGGAAGTTACATTGAGAAGTGAAATAGTAGCCCTCTGATATTATTCAAACTCATCTACATTGTTGAATTGTTTCTATTGAATCTTCACGTTCATTTGACATTTGAAATTTCAGCATTTGACAATTTGGAATTAGGTGTGATCAAGTGTCGACACTCCAAGTTGCAAACCATGAAATGGATCTTGATTACATTACCTCCTTCCTCCATCTTCCGAAAATGTGACCAGCGGCTTATTCAAACTGGTTTGCAATTTCGCGTTTTGTGAATTTATTGTGAGTCACTCTGACTCTCCAACTCTCGATCCCAAATCTCCAGAAAATGGGCTTATCTCTTCGAGCTCTTCCTTACAACTCTTCGATGATGTGACCAACGATGGTGACCAAACCTTATTCAACATTTTCACAATTTCGCATTTGACACCGGGACTTCTATTGTGTGGCATCTCGACTCTCAAATGTGATCTCTAAAACTTCGACATGGATGCCATTTTGGACTAGCTTTGATCATTTTGGCATTAGGTATTTCGGCATTTAGGTGATTTCATGTAGCAAATTCTTGTTGCAAAGGTATCTGACTCGAGTTTTGGTCTCGAGATTCTAAATGGAGCTTCCCAATTCGAGGCTCTTCTTCTGACTCTTCAATCTTAGCGATCCACAATCGCGATGGTGATTAGGCGGTTATCCTCTACCCAGGACTTCATCCTTTGGGACTTTGGGAGTGATGGAGTTAAAACTCCCAAAGAAAAACTCACGGAGTGAAAGTGGAGTATTCGTCACTTTCATTGACATGTCATGGCAGAGTGGCTACCACGTCACTCATAATTGGCGAATTCAAATTGGCGAAAATGCCAAAATCAACTTGACACTTGTCATTGTCTAATCATTCCACATGTCATAGTCTTCCACCTATCTTTTTTGACATGGTCTACCACATTCCTTCCTTCTTAAAGGATTTTGTGGTTTTGCATTGTGATCGGGACTCTTGATGATAGAAGAATCTCTTGACTCTTCAACTCGGGATCACGAAACTTCTGTGAAATGGAGTCAGATTAACGTATTTCAGCATTTCACATTTCTCCACCGGGACTCTGTGGTGAAGAGTATCAGCAGCTTAACTCCTCAAACTCAGATTCGAAGTTCCAAAATGGAGTTGAATCAAAGATCCGATATTTCCTTGTTTTTTTGCATTTTGATTAGTCATTTGACACTCTGTGGTGAAGTGTTTTGAAACTTCAACTCCGGTGGGACTCGAAATGGATTTATTTCTCGGTCTATGAAACTCTTTGTTGATGTGCCTCTTTTGGGATTTTGGGATTCAGGATTTAGCAACTCTGGGACTCTTGTGTTGAAGAGTCTCAACTCTTGACTTCTCAATCTCCTAGGTATCGAAATCGATTATGGAGTCTTTGATCATTTCATGATTTTGTATTTCGCGACTTCGGGTTTCGTGGCTTCGAGACTCTTATAGTAAGAGTTCTTGACATCCCAACTCCCGATATCTGAAATCATGATTCCGCATTGATGACCGGGTTTCATGACTTCGGGACTCCTGTATGTGAGCTCTCCCAGGCTCCTTGTCTCTCCAACTCCCGGTTTCTGAAAATCTGAAATGGAGTTTGATCAATGTTTCGATCTTGCGTTTCAATCGTTGTTGTTCTTCCTTGCCTACATGTCTGCCAATCTTCCTTGTCTGTTTCATAAGTTCGATGTTCTTGCCATCAATGATAAGCACCTCTTCTTGCCAAACATGCCAACAGATTTATATGAAAAATTTGTATAAATTGGTTGTAGATCCGATTTCGGAAAAAACTCAATCAAAAGAAAAATATTTGAATTGGAGTCCAAAAATTTAAGTTATCGGCATTTTAAAAATATGATATTTTGGGGTTTCCACAGACGACCACACGGTTTTACTAATTTCTATAGCATATGGGGTCTAATTTGCACAAATATATTCCATATATGAGTTTCTATTTCAAAAATAGCCCATTTCAAAAAAATCATCAAATCAAAGCTCGAAGAAGATATCATTGATTTAAAATCAACCATTTTGTATCCCTCATTGGCGATGATCCCTGGGACTACATAGCTCATAAATTTTCACAAATTGCTTAGATTTCTACCAGATCACTTCCATTGGATAGATCATTTTAATATATTTCTTTTGGTATATTATATTTAGTGTTTCCAATGGATATTTTCTCTCAAATCCTCATGGGAGTTCTATGGTTATCTTCTCAGCAATGGTTATATTTAGTGTTTTTTCGATGGATATCTTCTTTGGGATGGGAAATGGTTCGCATTAGGCACCCAACAGGTGCCTATGCTCAGCCTTCACCTTCGACATTCCATACATTGAAATGACGTGTCCGGCAACATCCTTCTTCATTCACGGCCAAAATAACTGGCTTCTTACAGTTGTAATTGACTTTCTACATCTTAACTGGATGTCCGGCCTTAAGGGAACATCATGCATTTCCTTTACAATCAAATTCCTTAGTTCTCTAGAAATAGGAACATAGATTCTTTTTTATGCATGAGTAATCCATCTTCCTTTATATCGTACTCCTTTATTTTTTGCTATACATTTCCTTGCTATAAGTTTTCCTTTACGAAGATGTAATGTTGATTTGTAACAAGACCATCTAAAATTCTGCCCTTCAAGTTTGACTGATGCATACTCCACTTGGCGATGGCATGCATGATATGCGCTCTTCTACTAAGTGCATCAAAACTTTATTCTCCTTTCCCTTGATATGTGATATCAAAGTATTATTCACTTAAAAATTCCATACATCTTGTTTCTAGCGTTCAAGGTCAATTGTTCAAAAGATGCTTCGGGGCCAGTAATGATGCGTCTTAATTTTAATTTCTTCCCCATGAGATAATGCCTCCATTCTCAGGCATGAACGAAATAGTGACAAGTTCCAAGTCATGCATGGCATAGTTCCTCTCATGATCCTTAAACTTTATGGACTCATATCTAATGATGTGTCCATTTTGCATGAGGACTCCCCTAAGTCCTTCCTTACAAGCATCACGTACACACCACAAAACTTTCATTTGGGTGAGAAATCTTTAACACGTGTGCTAGTAAGTAATTCCTTCAATAGATTAAATTCTTTTCAAACTTGAGTGTCCATTCAAATTTAGTCCCCTTCTTTTTCAAATGGCGATGGGATGAACAATCCTAGAGAGCCCTACTATGAACCTTCTTGTGGTAGTGGCTAATCCCATAAGAGATCTGATGTCTGACACATTTACGGGTGTTGGCCATCCTCTAATGCTTCAATCTTCTCTAGATCTCTTGCTATGCCTACTTTGAAAATAATGTGTCTCGAGTAATGGATCTTCTTTTGATAAAACAAACACTTACTTAACTTGGCATACAACTGATGTTCTCGTACACCGCAACACCAATCTCAAGTGATGTTCATGATCCTCTTCAAAATTAGAATAGATAAGTGTATCATCCAGGAATACTACTATGAAAAACTTGTCGAGATAATTTATGAATATGCCATTCATTAAGCACATGAAGATAGTTGGTGCATTGGTCATTTCAAGCGACACCACTACAAATTCATAATCCCCATACTCGATCCTAAAGGATGTCTTATGAATGTCTTCTTCCTTAGTTATTAGCTGATGGTATCCTACCCTCGGGTTAGTTTTTGAAAATATCTTTGTATCCTCTTAGTTTGTCAAAGAGGTCATTAATTTGGGGCAAAGGATACTTGTTCTTTATAGTGTACTTGTTAATTTGTTGGAAGTCAATACATGACCTCAAGGTTCCATCCTTCTTTTTGAGAAAAAAGTATTGGTGCTCCCCCCAAGGTGGAACAGTTGGGCGTATGTACCCTTTCTTCACCAATTCTTCCAAGCGCATTGTAATTCTTTTAATTATGGTTATTGCTCGTGCGTAAGGTGTTTTTCGACAGCGGGAAGCTCCACGGCACTAAATCAATTGAAATCTATCTCCCTTCTTGGTGTTGGCAATCGAGGATTTCTTCAAATCGTCTTCAAATTCTGTAGCAGAAATCTTCGAGGCTTGTCCCCTTTGTTTCAACTAGCTCCTCCACATGAGATGTATACAATTGACATCCTTTTCTAAAACATCTTTTCGGTTGTAAGGCTGAAATCTCCTTTATAGAATTGGGTCTTGGAATTCCTTTCACGATGCTTTGTTTTCCATTTCCATCAAGGCATGTAAAAGTCTTGTTATCTAGGATAGCATGATGCTTTCCAACCAATCCATCCCAATTAGAACATCAAAAGACCCCAATGGTATGATATTTGGCTTCCGGTACTAGTATTCACATTGTTAAGACTTATGGAACAACTTTTCACCATATCATGGATTCTTCTTTTTGGTTCTAGTGGATAAATGAACCAAACTTTCTTTTCAAGTTTACTTTTCTCCAAATGTAATCTATCCACTATCTTGGGATAAATGTAACAATGGATTTCTCCTAAATAAATTAAAATAAAAAAAAAAAAAAAAAAAATGATTTATGATCTTACCTTCCACCTCGATCATATTGGTGGTACTTTGTTTTTCGATCATTTAAAGCTTCATAGATTCTTCCCATGTCTCCATTTGTTGTAGCCTCTTGGATGTTATTGCTGCAGGTCTTCACTCTATTCTTTATGTTAGTAGGAGAATCCTTGTCTGAGGTGATCTTCTTTGCATCTAACATTGGATTGGTGGGGTCTTCCCAATTTTCCAAAGGAATCTTCCTTCTTGAAATCCCCTTTAGAATATTGATCTTGATGATATCTATTTGGCTCATTCCTATTGGAAGGGAGGTTTGAATCCTTTCATATCGATGGGACTTGGATTCTTGTCCTTCAGTGATATTTACGTAGGGATTCTCTTCCACGGCCTTGCTCATACAAGTATTTAGCCTTCTCGATGGCCTCGGTTAAGGTCTTGGGTTCATCATAGTTGATATTTTCCTTATAAATTTGGTAATCCACTTAGAAATATCTATTTTCACCTTCTCATCATCAACGAACCTAACATACTTTAACAATCCCAATAACTTCTTCTCATATTCTTCCATGGTCATGCTTCCCAGCTGAGTTCAAGAACTCCTTCATTTCTTTTCATGAAATTCCTGCAGGAGACATTCATACGGAATTACTTCTTGAATTGTTTCCAATTGATCCTACCACTCATCAACATACTTACTTGCTTGGGTTGGTCCCACCACACTACAAAATTTCCCATGTAAATGGTAGGTAAAATTCTGGCTTCTAGGTTTGATGAATAGTTATGCAATTTGAAATATCTCAGAACCCAAACAACCATGCTTCAACACCATCTTCCTTTTCTCTTTTCACCATTGAAGGAAGGTGTCTTGAGCTTCCTAATATCTCCTTGCAAACTTTTCACTTCCTTTATCCTTCTCTGGTGCCTAGCAGGGGACACCTTAGGACTGTTTATGGGATCTTTCGATGCATAATTTTTTTTTCACGAGTAAGGAGGTGAGTGGTGTCCATGAGGCTTCTAGCGCCTAGAATAACCATCTCTTCCATGAGCATCTCCTCTTTCATGACACCTCCTCTTGTCTTGGGGTTTGGTCATTTCTTAGTTTCCTCTTGGTTTAAGCTTTGCAACACTCAAGGGTATGTGGATTTCTCTCTCATCATTTACCTACTTTTTTCTTTATAGCTCTGCTGTCTTGGGCTTCTTACTATTTCTAATAACATTTCCTTCTTTGCTTTTCCCTTGCACCCATTGGAATATGTCTCTGCATTACCAAATCTGATATTCTATCCCTTGGCCTTATTTTCCTTGGTGGAGGCTCCCTAGATCTTCTTCGTTTCTCAATATGCATCCTAAGTTGATGCACTTAAGCTTCCTAATTAAATAAATTTGTAAGTGACCATTTTGTTAGAATTATGCATATGATAGGAGGAAAAAAATTGGCAAACCATGCTATGGGTCTCTTTCTTGTTTTTGTTCATGGATATTATATCTCCATTCTCCAAAAATAAAAGTGTCATGCATCATTGGGTGAAACACATTACCACTGCATGTGCTTCCTTCAAACCACCTCTAGGTGATCATGACTAGAAACCATGGCTAAATCCTCCTTATCACCTTTTCTATCTCGGAGATAACCAAATATTCCCTTAGCCATCCTTTCCTCAGCTCTCAAACTACATAAGACCATGGTCATGACCCTCTTGGTGAAATAAGCATCGGAGCTTCGGGACTTCGAAACCTTCAACCAGGACGAGATCAACGGTACTCATCCTCTCTTGTGATCAATGATCGAGATCCACTACGGGACTCGTTAGCAGAAGTGCAGCTTTTTCTCCCTTACTTCCTCACGGAATTCCTTTGTCAGGAGTTCTTGATCTGCTAGATGATTGCCCTCCCAAAGATCTGTTGTGAATCACTTCAGCTCTTTGGACTTTGGAAGTTTCAAACTTCCTCCTGCACTTTCTCTGGAATGATTTCACACGAAGTCAATGATCCTTCGATGTGTGTCTTCTGGAATCGATGGTCGATATATACTCCGACATTCGAGATTTTTTGACCCAATGCAATCTATCAAGTCTTTCCCCTCTAGAGTTCCCACTCTATGGACTGCATGATCTGTTTCCATGTGGTGAAATAATGGAAGAGGACACGTGGCCCGATTGGGCGGGTGACACATGTCACGTTCTAATAAACTTTTCAATGTTCCAAATGCCCGAATATTACTAACACGTGGAACACATCCCAAGTTTCCACATCATCCCTAGTGACATGCGTCATGCCTCATCAGCGACTCTTGAGCCAGACTTCAGGAGTTTTCAAACTATTACACTTTTAATTCTCCCGAACTCCATATTCTCAAAGCCCTTGATCGCATATGTGTCCTCCTGGATCGGGCGACCAAGATTCACTTTGGGTCTTCACTAGTGTTAGTAGAAGTCCTCTGTTTTCTCTGGAATTGATGGTTGATATATACTCCGGCCTTTAGGCCTTCGGGAGTTTCGACCCAATGCAACCTAACACACCTTTCCCTTCTGGGGTGCCCAATCTTCTAGACTGCACGATATGTCACAACATGGTGAAACGCTGGAAGCAGACACATGGCCCAATCAGGCAGGTGACACATGTCACGTTCTAATCGACTTTTCAATGTTCCAAATGCCCAAATATTACTAACACGTGGCACACATCCCAGGTTTCCATTTCATCCCAGGTGACATCATAATGCCTCATCACTTCGACTCTTCGGGCTTCGGAGCTTCAGGAGTTTTCAAACTATTACACTTTTAATTCTCCCGAACTCCATATTCTCAAACTGGCCAGTCTATCGCCATGTGTCATCCTCGATCGGACGACCAAGATTCACTTTGGGTCTTCACCTAGTGTTAGCGTCAGAAGTCACTCTTGGATTGCAATAGGAGTAGAGCCCGACGCCCATCAGTTTATATCACGATTTGTTTATAAAAAGGGGTGATCAAATGGAAGTTAACTCAAAACAATATTGTTCTAACTCTGAAACTAGGCCAGGCATGCATGGGCAAGTGAGGTCTTAGACAAACTTCAGACAGTGAGTTGTAGTAAGGGTGAATAGGGGGAAGACTTGTATAAGAGAAATGAAAAGGTCTGTCGTAAACATCAGGTTTCTAACAGACTGTAGGAGAAAACATCTAAACATAAGATCTTCTTACATTCAAATGCAGAAAACCGGTGAATGCAACAATGCAACAATAAATCCTTTATCGTAACATAATTGCAATAATTCATGTGAATCAGTAAATAATGAACTCCCTCAGTATGAGATGAAAACTAGATGGGGTAAGGAAAATATCTGTCATTAAACAAGAAATCTTACATACAGATGCATAACCAGAGAACTAGAGTGTCTATTAAAACTTTACAATTGGGAGCTTCGCTCTACCATCGATCCTTTGAAAAATATCAAAACTAAGTATATATACTCCTAAACATTTTCCCATCAGAGGCCTCCTAGACTTTCGGGATGAGGCATCTCTTCAATCAAATCTGGCCTGCACTCCTTTGTCATACACCACCTTAATTCTGCATGGCTTGCGCCAGGGGGTAGCTGAGCCCTTAAATGTTGAATTAGCATGTGCAGACTTCCCTAGGGAGTCGAGGACTCAACATGGCTTCTGTGGGAAAAAACTAGTACAGAGGACCACCTCGGGCGGACTTCCTACCGGGACCTCCATACCTTGCAATTAATGGGTGAGGCGAGGTTTCAACCACCCCCTCTCTTCTTCATTCATTCCAAGGAGGTATCAGGATTGAGATCAAGTCCAACCGTCATCTAGAGAACACGGTGGTCCCCTTCTGAAACTCAACTTGACACTTTTGGCCCCCTTTGTACAACCTTTTCTACTCCCTCAAGTGACCACGAGCCGTGAACCTACGCTTATCCTCAAAGGAGCTTTCGACACTTTGGGGTTCGGGGCTTTGAGATATGAAGCTCTTACCCTTAGAACTCTCGAATGTCGACATGCTGATGTGATCGCGCACCATGTGTCCTTTTGGATGGATGGCTAAGATTACGTCTTCGACGTTGACACTATGAAAATCCCGAAGGGCTCCACCCGTGGCTCAGATCATGCACTGCATGTCCTCCTGATCAATGGTCCTTATCCTTTCGGGATTTCTTGCACCAGGAGTTCACGATGTGCTTCTTCCTTGAAATCCTGATCGACTAAACTACAAAAGCACATATGTGCACCACGTGTCCTTCAGGTGAATGACCGAGATAACATTTGTTATTTAAAAGGGGGCTGCCTTCATTCCCAGGCTCTCTTGACGTGACCTGGCACTAGGACTGTGGGCTCAGCACCAAAGGTGCCTTCGGCATTTCACCGATCAGCAATTTCAGCTGCAATGAATGGGAGGTCCCTTGTCTCCCTAAACGTTGATCCCCAAAATGCCGACTGGCTGCCACCTGTCCCGACTGGATCGGATGACCTAGATTTGTAATATAGGCGCTATCCATTACGCTAATCCCCACAAAACTCTGTTAACTGGGATTCCTCGCTGACCATCGATCTGCTTTGCCAATTGATCCTTGCTGTTGAAATCAGACTGCTCGATCGCTTTCTTGCATTTTCCTTCCGAAATGGGATTTTGTGCATTGCTTATTACGCTCATGGTTGTGACCTTGGACTAGAACGCATTTGATGGGTTTTCAAGCCCCATTTCTTTTCATTTTACGTCAAGGGATTGAAATCGGGGAAAAGCACCCCACTTGCAAGAATTGGTGCTAACATTAGGCTCCATGGGGGATAGAGTCAACCCTGTGATTCTCTAAGAACTCATTTTGTAGTTTCAGTGCCTTGTTGTTGGGCTATGGAGTCGAGCTCAAACCTTATGCTGAGAAATATATGCCAAAAAAGTAAAAAAACAAACAAACTAAACATAGATGCTCCAAGGATCCTATATATGTCTAGTCCTAAGCTAATAAAATACTTTACATGGGGCTAGGTGAAAGAAAACTTCCACCATAGCCATCCAAGCAACTACCTGAATAGAAGCTCCTTCCTTCTGTCAATGGTCATCAGCAGATGGTGTAACCATGGTAGCAGAATGGCTACACTCTTCAACTTCTCCTCACAGGCTGAAGTTGATATGAAATAGGGAAGCTCCAAGGCATAAAGGACATGCCACTCCATGTATTTGCTAACAAGGTCATAGAATGAGTGGCGAATTTCAGAAAATGGGCGGCAGACAACCTCCTCTGCTACAGAGTTGCTCACATGTGGCTGAATATATCTGATAAGCACAGGTGAGTGGATGACTGATGCAGGCTCATTGTTCTCAGGTGGTGGCTTCTCGCTGACTGGCTCTAAAATGAAATATGTGCTCAGCTGCTCTTCTGGTTCCTTTTCCTCTTCTTCTTGGCTTCCCCCCATATCAGATTCGTATTCATCATAAATGGGAACCAAGGGATGGCTCTGCTCACTATCATGTTGGTCAGTGTCTTTATAGTGTTCAAATGTAGGATAAGCTTGTTTGTCATCATCACTATAACATTCACCAAAAAAGGGCTGACCCTTATCCCTATGATCTTCTTCCAGACTGGTGGTCCCGTAAAAAATATCAGTTTCAGAGACAATGGGACCTGTTGCTTCTGGATTCTCATACATAATCTTTTTCTCTTTAATCCCAGGTAAAAATATATCATGAGAAACCCCCTAGAGGAAAAGAGAAAAATCCTCTTCCACAACTAACCCCTCTTTAAAAATGAGAAGGTCTTTGCCATCATAAGCATGGCTGCTAGGAACATCTGCTTCAACCCGATTCCTAGGCGAGCCATTTACTATAGACCACATCTGCTCTATAAGCTCATAATTTTCAAAAGAGGCATGTTGATGTTTATGAACATCTAAACGAACAGGTGCATCTGAAATAATGTCAGATGCTCCCATCCTAGGGCTAACACAATTAATATCATTCAACACCTCTATTTTTTCATGGCAAATGCTTTCCTCCATAGTAAATGCTTTATCATGGACATGGTCTTTAGGGCCAGCAGAGGCTTCATGAAGCAAAGAAAACTCCTCACAACAGTTTTCATACAAATAATCAGTTGGATAGTAATCTTTACAAAATGAATTGAAAGCTATATGAAAATCTATCAAAGAATGGATACTTGTAGTGGGAAGAGATCGACACCAATCAAGATAAGCTCCCTTTAATGAATACCTGAAGAGCTTAATCTGGACATCTTCATGCATTATATTAAGTCGATGAATAACCTCAAAAAAGTCTAGTAAATGCTCAGCTGGTACCTCCGAACTCTTTGTGTGAAATTCAAGGAGGAAATTTTCCCATATGTCTCTATCAGGAAGTGCATTAGGAAAACCAACTATCTGGGAAAAGTCACAGAAAGAAAACCTTTGAGCTAAGATTTTCTCCATATCGAACCAGTGGAGTCGCTGATTGATCCTTGAATCATGGAGTCACCAGGTGAAATATTTATAGCTTTGACCGTGCCTAGTCCTTGTTCACCATCAAAGGCTAGATCTTAACATTGTTGTTACCCCAGGAATGTTCTCAGGCTGAGAAAGCAGCTGCTGAGACCTTCTCAAGAAAGATCCTCTGGGTCAGCTTTCAAGCGTGCTAAAGTAGCCACAACTGAAACAGTGATGTGGAAACCTTGGAGTCACCACAGCGGAGTCGCCAGGTGCACAGTAGCAATCTTTAAGAAATCTGATGTTTGATGCACCTTCAGAATCAAAGGCTCAATGTCGTTCAATCCCGAGGAAAATTTTCAACTTCGTCCCCGACAACGGCCCCAGAAATGTTAGCGTGAGAAGTCACTCTTGGATTGCAACAGGAGTAGAGCCTGATGCCCATCAGTTTATGTCACGATTTGTTTATAAAAAGGGGTGATCTAATGGAAGTTAACTCAAAACAATATTGGTCTAACTCCGAAACTAGGCTAGGCATGCATGGGCAAGTGAGGTCTTAGACAAAATTCAGACAGTGAGTTGTAGTAAGAGTGAATAGGGGGAAGACTTGTATAAGAGAAATGCAAAGCTCTGTCGTAAACATCAGGTTTCTAACAGACTGTAGGAGAAAACATATAAACACAAGATCTTCTTACATTCAAATGCAGAAAACCGGTGAATGCAACAAGGCAACAATAAATCCTTTATCGTAACATAATTGCAATAATTCATGTGAATAAGTCAATCATGAACTCCCTCAGTATGAGATGAAAACTAGATGGGGTAAGGAAACTATCTGTCACTAAACAAGAAATCTTACATACAAATGCATAACCAGAGAACTAGAGTGTCTATTAAAACTTTACAATCGGGAGCTTCGCTCTACCATCGATCCTTTGAAAAATATCAAAACTAAGTATATATACTCCTAAACATTTTCCCATCAGAGGCCTCCTAGACTTTCTGGATGAGGCGTCTCTTCAATCAAATCTGGCCTGCACACCTCTGTCATACGCCACCTTAATTCTGCATGGCTCGTGCCAGGGGGTAGCTGAGCCCTTAAATGCTGAATTAGCATGCGTAGACTTCCCTAGGGAGTCGAGGACTCAACATGGATTCTATGGGAAAAAACTAGTACAGAGGACCACCTCGGGCAGACTTCTTGACAGGACCTACATACCTTGCAATTAATGGGTGAGGCGAGGTTTCAACCACCCCCTCTCTTCTTCATTCATTTCAAGCAGGTATCAGGATTGAGATCAAGTCGAACCGTCATCTAGAGAACACAGTGCTCCCCTTCTGAAACTCAACTCGACACTTTTGTCCCCCTTTGTACATCCTTTTCTACTCCCTCAAGTGACCACGGGCTGCGACCCTACGCTTATTCTCAAAGGAGCTTTCGACGCTTCAGGGTTCGGGGCTTTGAGATATGAATCCCTTACCCTTAGAACTCCCGAATGTCGACACACCGATGTGATCACGCACCACGTGTCCTTTTGGATAGATGACTAAGATTACGTCTTCGGTGTTGACACTATGAAAATCTCGAAGGGCCCCACCTATGGCTCAGATCATGTGCCACATGTCCTCCTGATCAATGGTCCTAATCCTTTCGGGATTTCTTACACCGGGAGTTCACAATGCGCTTCTTCCTTGAAATCCCAATCGACTAAACTGCGAAATCACGAATGTGTGCCATGTGTCCTTCAGGTGAATGACCGAGATAAAATTTGTTATTTAAATGGGGGCTACCTTCATTCCCAGGCTCACTTGACGTGACCTGGCGCTAAGACCGTGGGCTCATCTCCAAAGGTGCCTTCGACATTTCGCCGATCGACAATTTTAGCTGCAGTAAATGGGAAGTCCCTTGTCTCCCGAAACGTCGATCCCCAAAATGCCGAATGGATGCCACCTGTCCTGACTGGATCAGATGACCCAGATTTATAATATAGGTGCTATGCATTGCGCTAATCCCGGTGCAACTCTGTTAACTAGGATTCCCCACCGACCGTTGATCTGCTTTGCCAATTGATCCTTGCCATTGAAATCAGATTGCTCGCTCGCCTGCTTGTATTTTCCTTCCGAAATGGTTTTTTGTGCATTGCTTATTGCGCTCATGGCTGTGACCTTGGACTAGAATGCATTTGATGGGTTTTCAAACCCCATTTCTTTTCATTTTACGTCAAGGGTTTGAAATCGGGGAAAAGCACCCCGCTTGCAAGAATTGGTGCTAACACCTGGAATCCACGGATCTTCTCTATGTGTCCTACTCAAACTGATGGCTATGATTTCTTCGGGGCTCCGAACTTCGGAGATCTCAAATTCCAAACTTATTTGGCCCCACTGGATTTTATCTGAAGTCATGGATATGGTGACGCGTGGCTCTCGATAGATCAATGGATGAGATCTTCTCAGATGATAGGACGGTCAAGGTTTGCTCCGGCTCTCCAGCTCTCCGGTCTTCAAGAGTCTCAAACCTCAACTGAAAACCTCTCGAACGGATTCCTCCAGAGTTACTAATCTGCTGACACATAACCTCTTGGTGATCAATGGTCAGGATCTACTACAAACGATCTGATAGTCGTCACTTACTTCAGGCCTCTGGCTCTCTGGGTTTCAGGAGTTTCAAAACTCAACTTCTACTCACTCGCTCTTTCCTGAAGTGCTTTCACTGGGAGCACATGATCGATTGACACATTTCCTCCTATGGATCGACAGTCCCTAGCTACTTCAGCTATTCAGAGTTTTGATGTTCGAACTCTAACCTATCACATCACTACATGCCTTTCAATTTGCGGGGGCATGCATCGGCGGTTAGGAGTAACCCGCTTTTCACCCTGAAATTCTCCTGATGCTCACACGTAACCCATCAGGGAAACCATGGTTTGGATTGCGGGACCACATTGGGAATTATCTCTCGTGCAACTCGGTTCCCTACAATGCCTATTGGTCATTGATCTCTCTCTCTAAGTGGATCTGATAATCGCGATCTTTAACCTTGCTTCCTTTTTATCAGACGACCCCTGTTTACCTGTCCTTTGATCCAACAATCCTGAATCTCCCTGATCATATGGTGGCGATCGCTCCTGAATTAAAAAGGAATGATCATGATCCTTTGAAACCTCATAGAGGTTCTATGATGTTCTGTCTCCTGCGTATCTTTTGCAACGCCATTCCTCTTGAGATTTTCAACTTCCCAGTGAGATTTCAATCTCGACCATGTGATTCTGACCAATAGACCCGACCCATACCGTCCTGGTGCTTAAACCATAATCTATGATACCAAAATGTAACATACCCAGCCACCCACATGCCAGGTATGCTACCTGCAAGCCCGCCCTCAGACTTCTTCCTCTTACAGATACCTTCTTTAGTCATTAAGGATGAATAAGATAACA
>SNQJ01S0052559.1:37666-69195 GCA_010110895.2 Picea sitchensis
ATTTTAAATTAACCCAAATCCTCAATCCTCATCAAAGTTCGGAAGCAATCAAAACTCAAGTCGAGCTTTCTTTGTTGATAGATTCCCACACGGAAAAATAAAATGACGACTCCAATTAAAGTTAACAAAACACATATAAGTTGTGAACAGGCTCACCTTTGAAGGGCTGCAGCCATCTGGGGTTGAAGCCCGATAAAATTCATCGACTTCCATCCTACTCTGGTCATCGAGTACAAGGCCACTTGCTGCTAAGGGCAAAGAAGGGAAAAAAGTTGTCGAGAGGGCTCCAAGGCTTTCAATTTCACGTGAACTAAAACCGTTTACAGATTCCATTTCTCCTGCACCCAGAGAAACCTCACGGAATTGAAAGGATTTTCTTTCTCAAAGCCGCAGACTCCAATAAAGAAATCGACCCAAGAATGCAAATTTATATTCGAGTCAGGCTATTCGGATAAACTTCACGGAATTCTTTATTTTGGAACAGTAACAGGCATTTTGGAAGACAGGCATGTGCCTTTCATTGAAATCTGGATTTTTGACTAAAAGATAAGTCCATTCATTTTCGGTGCCCTAATTACGTCCTGATTTCTCTTTCGCCTGGCTCGATAACCTTCCCAAAGCGTCCATGGCGGGCGGTCTCCTATGGCAGTCGGTCTCCCATGGCGGTCTGTGGCCGCACTTTTAAAAAACAAAAGCGGGCGAGAGCTGCGTTCGTCCCTTTTGGATGATATAAAAAATAATGAAATAAAAAATCCGGAGTTCGCGGTCTTCTATGACGGGCGGTCTCCCTGGCCGTACATTGAAAAATTAGACTACACATATCTTATTTGCATAATTAAAATTCATATCACAGTCAAATGTCCACCACATTTTTTGTTATAATAACATTAATTTAATTGCATATTTAAAATTCATATCACAATCATAAATCCACCGCATTTTTTTTTATAATAACATTAAATTATTGTTTAAAAAAATAAATGATTTGATTCGTGAGGAAAAATTAAACATTGTTATTAATCCATTGAATGCTCATATGTATCAATCATTGAAAAAGACTTTGTAGTCCAATAATTTTATTTTTTTTAAACTTCTTCGATCCTCATCCTCATTTACTATTTTAATAATTGAAAAAAACTTTGTTAGAAAAAGGAATTTGTTCTTTTAAAACTTCTCCCAACCTCATTTACTATTTCAATCAATGAAAAGGGCTTTGTTAGCTAAATGATTTTATTTTTTTAGAAACCTCAACATTGATGAGGTAAGGAGATGATTAAAGGATAAGGCACATAGACTTCCTTAACCTAACCTCTCCTCACCTTATCAATGAGGACATCAATGAGGACTTTGTTAACCAAATGATTTTGTTTTTTCGAAAACTTCAACATTAATAAAGTAAACGTAAGGAGATTTGCTAGTGAAATGATTTTGTTTTTTTTTCAAAACTTCCACATTGATGAGGTAAGGAGATCCTTAAAGGATAAGGCGTGACTTCCTTAACATCTAGGACATCTTTTTTAAAGATGCATTTCATCTATTTCATTGTTATAACAAATTTATTTCATTGAAGACAAAATGTGATGTTATCCCATTCATACATTCTCATCCCTATTGTTAGGTTTTTCACTTGAGCACTTAGCTTTTTCTTTAAATTATTTTCCTAAAAGGAAGGAGTATATGTTTAAGTCTTTTCTCTTTAACATTTTGATTAAAATGTTGTTGCTGGGATTTTCAAAGTTTTTTTTTTAAAGAATTTTGAACGTTCAATTCCATAAGTATAGTTATTATGTTAGATTTTAACATTTTGATAAGAGTGTATTTTTAGGATATCCACACATAATTACATGTACTAAGTATAGTTATTATATTAGATTTTAACATTTTGATAAAACTGTCATTTTTGGGATACTCACACATAATTATATGTACTAAGTATAGTTATTATGTTAGACTTTAACATTTTTATAAGACTTTCACTTTTGGGATACCCACACACAATTACATGTACTTTTGGTGTTGGATTATTCAAAGTTTCTTTATACAATTTTAAACAATCAGGTTCATCAACACAGTTATCATGTTAAAACATCATAGTTATCATTTTTGGTATTGGACTTTTCAATGTTTCTCTAAACAATTCTTAATAACCACAAGGATAGTTTTTGAAATGTATGGGTTTGCATACAATTGTGAGAGAAAGGATATGTTACTTGTGATTTTGAACTCTTCAAAGTTTTTCTAGGAAATTTTGGACAATTGAATAGTCCATTCCACAAACATAGTTGTCATGTTAGCACATCATAGATGTCGAAATGTATTGCGTTTCATACAATTGTGTCAGAAATTATATGTTGAATACGAATTAGTGCATTACTATACTAGTTTTCAGGACCTGATAATGTTTATATAGAAAACTCAAAACTTTAATTTTAATTATTTAAAAATTAAGTGTGTTTAATAAGAATATTTTTTTCACCCATTATATTATGTGTGTGTTTGTACATGTTAACATTTTAGCTAATAAACATCATACACATTTACAACTAATATTTGGGATACACACACAATTACATGTACTTTTGGTGTTGGACTATTCAAAGTTTCTTTATACAATTTTAAACAATCAAGTTCATCAACATAGTTATCATGTTAAAACATCATAGTTATCATTTTTGGTATTGGACTTTTCAAAGTTTCTCTAAACAATTCTTAATAACCATAAGGATACTTTTTGAAATGTATGGCTTTGCATACAATTGTGAGAGAAAGGATATGTTATTTGTGGTTTTGAACTCTTCAATTTTTTTCTAAATTTTTTTGGACAATCGAATAGTCCATTCCACAAACATAGTTGTCATGTTAGCACATTATAGATGTCGAAATATATTGTGCTTCATACAAGTGTGTGAGAAATTATATCTTGAATAAGAATTAGAGCATTACTATACTAGTTTTTAGGACTTGATAATGTTTATATAGAAAACTCAAAACTTTAATTTTAATTATTTAAAAATTAAGTGTGTTTAATAAGCATATTTTTTTCACCCATTATATTATGTGTGTGTGTTTGTACATGTTAACATTTTAGGTAATAAACATCATACATAGGTACAACTAATATTATGAATGCGAGAATCATAAACACTGGAATTATCAAGTGCTAAGGGGGATCAAATCCCTTAGGTACAAGCATTGATTAGAGTGTAACACCTTGAGGTGTATATATACACCTTGAGGTATTTGATCCCTCTTGATACTTTTTGGTGTTTAGAAGAATATATGTTGATATAATCTCGACTATAGTATTCATATATATCTACACATTAATTACATACACATATTTTACATAGATGCATAATATTAAGATTCCATATTCTTGACTATATTAATAACACAAAAATAAATTCCATAATGTGAATTACATTACAAATAAGTAGATATTACTATTCATGAAACAAAAATTGTATTCTCTCAAAAGTATTCATGCTTGCATTATATTAATATTTTTATGTAAATCTGTGCCATAATGACATACATGTATCATTATTCATTTGAAGAATTTTTTGTTCATAATTGCATCATATTAAAATTTCAAAAGAAACTCATAATGTAAACTATATTATTTACTTTTTACCTAAAAATTATTTCATTAAATTAATTTTTTCATGTAAATCATAATGAGATACATCTATCATTATCATTATTCATTGGAAGAAATTTCATCTCAGTGATTTTGTTTATCATTGCATCATATTAAGATTCCAAAAAAACTAGTAATGTAAACTATATCATTTATTTTTCACATAAATTGTATTATTGTAGTGTGTGGAATCTATTTATTTATCTAGAATTTTCCTAAAATATGTTAATTTTATTTAATATGTTTTACTATAATATAAATATTTAGTATTTGATTTGTTTATTAAACTAGTGTTAACGCTTCTTCATTTATCTAATTCTAAATTTGTAAAAAATACATCGTAACATTATTATAAAATTAGTGTATGAGACCCCCTTGTTTGTGTGAATTGTTTAAAAAAAATAAAAAATAAATAACAAAAGGTAACTTAATGTAGAAAACCATGGTGGAGAATAACCATGATTAATTTCATTTAATACCAATAAATTACTATTAAATTAATTTAATGTCAATAAATTGTCCTTCATCCTTCTTCCCAAAGCTTTCTTTGTTTAGGTTTCATCCATCAATATAATTTATATAGAAGACATCTTTCCCCTCCCTCTACCTCAAACAATTCCTTAAGGTAAAAGGCGAGCAACAATAACAACGGTGTCTCTCTCTCGTAGGAGACCACTGTCAATTAAGATGATGGATATACTCTAGGGTTATAGTGGTAGCCCAATATGCTTGATCTAGGACCTAGTCCAGATCAAACCTGTTAGTTATCGATTCCAATAGTTAAAAATAAAAGAACATGTTGGATGTGTTCAAAATTCTAATAGTGGGAATCCAGTTAGAAGGTTGAAAAGAGTGACTACCTAAAGGGTTAATATTTTTATGATTGATTTTTGAATCTAATGAAAGTCATTAACATTGATGTAATTTGGTTCACAACCAAGTAATTTCATCCATCACAGTTGTTGGTTGGATTGATGGTGGGATTCACCACAATGTAGATGTTGGTTGTGCTTATTCTTGGAATGGTGCTATTAATAACATGTTTGGAGTCGTTTATACCAAAACATTAACCAACTTTCCCTATAAAAGCTAGGATGCATATGCAAAGTTCAATAAGATTTCCAAATAAATGTTGAATTGTTTGATTTGATTTGCTCCATTTCTAGCATTCTCTAAAGAATTTAGGACTAGTGCAAATTAATGTTTCTCTCTCATGACACACATTAATTTTAATGGAAATCTAGAAAATCAACAAATCTATTGATTATGAGGAATTATTAAATGTACTTCACCACTTATTAGAATATGGTGTAAAAATATAAAATGTAAGAAAGCTAATTAGTTTCTTTAATGTATAACCTTTATTTATGGAAAATTTATAGAACTTATAAAAAATCATGTTCTTCTAACAATAGTATGTTATTTTTATTCTAAAATATAATGCATATGTTTGCATTAGGACATCAGTTTGTAGCTAAATGACATAATTTATTAGAATAAATTTGTAGAGTTATAGATAATAGTTTATGACATAATTTATTAGAATAAATTTGTAGAGTTATAGATAATAGTTTTCCTTCTATACCTCTATTTTTCATTTTTGTGTTATTTTTATATTTTAAAAGATTAATTAAGTCATTGAAGCACTAAAATTACCAGGTCAAGCACTAAAACTCGGTTTGAAGATCTTAACATATAATCAATCAATTTTTATTTTTCAAGCCTTGGTGTAACTTTTGTGATCTATAATTTCATACACCATATTATTTGTTTTCCATATGGGCAAGCTAATAAAAGTTTACAAAATATATTTAGCTATGTATTTTAGAATTGTGATATATGTATAAATAAAAATCCCTCAATAAAATTAGAAAATAACATTTTTCCCTTCAATATATATATATATATATATATATATATATATATATATATATATATATATATATATATATATATATATATATATATATATATATATATATATATATATATATATATATATATATATATATATATATATATATATATATATATATATATATATATATATATTTACACATTGATATACATCTCTATAACTATGTGCAGTTTCATCGGTGATGAGTATGTGGACCAAATTTAAAACCATGGTCGAGAATGGAGATAACAATAGTGAGTTAAAAAAACAAATGTTCTTTTGTTTATGTAATCTAAAACCACTAGGTTCGTCAATCCTAAGCTAAAACAAAAGAATATAACTCATCCAACATGTACATGAAAAGTGATAGCATTGGCCTTTATTTTTGAATTTATAGGAAAGTGCACGAATTATTAGCATAACACATATGTTATTTTACAGAAAAGGATAACTATTGAAAACTCCCTAACCTTAACATGTTCCAAGATGAAATATTTATCACTAAGACCTTTTGTTGAGGGAAAAGGACATGTTTTCCTCTCCTAGGCATAGTCAAAGCCCCCAGGCCATTTCCATTTCTGCAAAACCACTAAATGGCACCTCAAATATCACTCATGGGTTAAACACTACATAGAGAGGGCATGTGTCGTGATCGAAGGCCTTGTTCATAGTGCTTGAGTCCTAGAAGGTTCATTTTCTGTCATAAGGCCCTTATTTTTCTATTCGACCATGGTTTAGGTCCCTGAACAGATCACTACAACCCAAAATCAATAAATGGCAACCATATCCCACTGAGAGCCCAAATATCTCTTTTTTTGTTTGCTATCATGTCCGTGACCTGTGGGAACAACATGTGGCTGAGAAACTATGACCAAGGGGCATCTAAGCCATCAAAATCACCCATGGATCACACTCATCCTGAGCCACACCAACCCTTATCATGGATATATTTTTTGGTGTCTCCTCTTAGTAGTGGTGGGTTTCAAACTTGTAAGGTTGCCAAGCAGAATGAAGGCCATCGAAACTGATCTCTCTATCAGGATTTGACTAGAGGCCAAATATATCATAGAAAGGTCCTATGTGGTGTTTCAATGCATATTGCACCATGCTTAAGATCGATAATATGTGTTAAATTCCCAAGTCCCTTGTTATACTTCCTTTCCCATTGTCAAGATGCAAAGACCCACTAGTTTTATCGATAACATCATAATTCCCATTGGTAAACCAATCATAATATAAATGTGCTTAGTAAATGCATCTTTTTGTGGATTGTAAGTTTTTTTCATGGCAATTAAAACCGAGAAGTGTAATTTATGGCATAAGGCAATTGTGGTCCTTCAGTGACCTTGGCTAGACCTCTATACCCATTCTCAGTGAACAATTAAGTTATCCATAGTGCCCATAGAACTCACACATATAATGTATCATGTATAAGAAAATTTCCTTCTTTTCTTCTACACTCTCGAATGAATCCACACTAGAAAAAGTCCTTATTTTCTATATCTCTATATAAGTATATTCTCCTTTACCCTAGCCTTGATTTTATAAGATTGAGTTATGAACTAACCTTAATATCCAAAGTAATTGATGATTGAGAATACTTCTCACCTCAGTTGATATCAACAACTAATATTTAATCCACTAATGCTAATTAAAAAGTTTCCTTAAATAAAACCCATCTCACTAAAATAAATTTACTTTAATAATTACTTTAATTAAAGTAAAGTCAATTATAGAAGGCTTTGGACGATATCCACACGTCTAGACACATATACCTGTGCAAAAATACATGTTTTATGATACCATACATCAACACTCCCTCTTAGCAAGGAAGGTATTTCTACCAATTAGATGTGGCTTTGTATTTTCTACCAAATATGATACCATGGATGCTCTCCAATCCACCTGATCGACTACTCCAACTAAAACATAAGCTATCCTTTCCATCTCACTCAGACCCGTCTTTTAAGACTTGCTTCCTTTAAACATGCTCTTAGAAGCCTCCTAATTTTAAGCATCTTGCAAGGCCATAACTGAGACTCCTTCTTGACATACTTGTAAGGATGCTCCTTCCCACCTGAACTTGAAGGATGACTCCCTCTGAGCTTCTCAACTTCGGAGCTACCTATTTTTTTTTCTCTTCCACTCTGTTTATTGCCATTACTCACATAGGATGGCACTTTATCCTATACAAGTTTCTCTCTCTAACTCCAAGAATGACTATTGTGTATGAGTTATATCCCTTGGGCTTGAGAAATTCCTATCCATCCTAGAATAGTATGTCAAAGCCCTTATTCTCAACTGTTGATACTGAGATCACACTCTCCTGAGATTTGGCATCCATAGCACATCCATCACTCTCAATAAGCCTCCTGACTGCATCTGAAATGGAATTGTTCCAGATCCATTTAATACATTCTTGGTTCACATACCAAGTTCCACATGCACATGTGAGTCTAACTCTGTGAAACTCTCAAACAAATCCCATGCTTCTATGATATAAAATGTGGCTCCACTATCTATCAACCTTGCATTGAATGATATGGTTCCCAAGGAAGTCTGGAAAACAAGTAAGAAATATGTCTGTTCAAACTTCTTGGAAAAATCATCCACTTAAGTCTTTTCCACCAAAACTACCTATGGTTGCGTCTCGTTTTCACCCTTCTTCATGTTTGGACATTTCCATGCATAATGCCAAAACTTGTGACATGCAAATCACTTGAATTTTATTTTGTCTTTATCCTTTCCATCTTGAGAGGCAGAATGCCCACTGAAAATCTTCTTGAAGTTTCCCTTCTCATCATCATTCTTTTTTCATCTTCCATTTAGTTCTTCATCTCAAAGTTATTCCTAAATGAAGTCATCCTACAACCTCGTCCAATTAGGGAGGTTATGACGTGCCATAGTCCCTTTCACGAATGATGTTTGCTTCCTCATGAATCCTTTTAATGTCATCCTAACCAACTCTGAATCGACCACTATATCCCCAAATACAACCAGATGATCTCGAACTTATCATATCTAGGTGAGATAAGTTGTCACGATGTCTAATCCTATCATCTTTGTGTCCTCGAGCTTCTCTCTCAGCACCATTTTGCGATTCTCATTTTTACTCCAATATAAACTCTTTAGAGTCTCCCACATGTCTCTGGTAGTTTTATTTCTAGATAAATGAGGGATCAAATGATCCTTTACTCCATCTATAATTATGCACCTAGATTTCACATTCTTCTTATTATGGATGACTAGTTTCGTTGCAATTGTTGGAGGAGTGATTTGAGTATTAGTAAATTCCCAGATCCCATTCTCCATCAACACCAACATGATTTTATTCTTCCAAGGACTATAGTTGGAAACCCTATCCAACCTATCTTTGAATCGCAATCCAGTTGCTATCTCCAATATCTAATATGATAACCTTCTATTGAAACTAGCCCTGTACTGTTCTGTACGACCTTGTACGCACTTGTGACCACTACAACCCGCGTATGTACACAACTTTTCTTACTGCAACCCACTTATGTATGCGTATTTTCTTACTCCAACTCGTGTATACAAAAATGTCTACAAAGAAACCTGTGTATGTCTGCACCTATTCCTTTTACAACCTACATACAATTATGTATGACTACAAAACCTTAGTTCTACCCCAGTATTTTCTTTTCTCTGAAATCCGTCCTTCTCTTTCTTCCTACTAGTTATTAATACACTAATATCTTTCATTGTAGATCTGATAAATATATTGCAAAATATAGTGGATATTTTCTTATTCCTTCAAAAACCCACCATGACACTCTCGATCCAATAGATATGTTGTTTTGACCCTAGATCTGCACTCGATCTATCTTTTGGTCACTCAATTATAATATATTTACCATCAACTACTATGGATTTAAGATCTGGCTTCCTCTTAGAGCAACCTAGCTCTGATACTATGTTGAAATATCTCTCAAGCTAACACCCGACAATTAATTCCAAATAAATTACTTATTGAATAAAATCAGAATTGAGTTATCAACTAAACATTACATCGGAAGCATAAACAAGGAAACCAAAATATCACACACAAGACACAAATATTTTTGTGTAGAAACCCATGGAAAAACCTTAGATGGAAAACCAATACTTAGATGTTTCTATTATGATCAAATCAAGGCTTCCATAATAGGTATAATGACCCACTAAGAGAAATACAACTACAAACAAACATGACAAAGTCTGTATTATTGTATGACCTTGAATTATATTTATTTTCGAGGTGTACATGCCTTTTCTTGTATAAACCCGTGTATACATGCCTATCTCTACTGACGCCCATGTACATGCTCATAAATAATGTATGGAAAAATAAGTATGGCACTACCCTTTCCTTTGGCTTCAATCAACTAAAACCCACTTGCAGTTTCCTCTGCTCTCTCTTCTCCTTGACCTCTATGATCTCTAGATGGAAGTCCTTGTCCACTTAAACAAGATCTTCTTGAATCATAGTCCTTTATGATCCAACCCTCTCTGCATCAACACTTGGATGAAATTTTCTTCACCCAATGAATGCTATCTCACTCACTCATACAATGTATCATGTGTAAGAAAAAGTCCTTCTTTGCTTCTACACTCTTGAATGACCCCACACTAGCAAAATTCCTTCTTTTCTATCTCTCTGTAAAATTATCTTCTCCTTTACCCTATCCTTTCTTTTATAAGATTGAGTTATGACCTAAAATTTATTTCAAAGTGATTTATGATTGATATTACTTCTCACCTCACTTGAGATCAACGACTATTATTTAATTCACTAATGTTAATTAAACAATTTCCTTAAATAAAACTCAACTCACTCAAAATACTTTATTTTAATAATCACTTTAATTAAATTAAAGTCAGGGATATAAGGCTTTGTATTATTTCCAAACGTCTAGAAATATAGACCTATGCAGAAATACCTATTCGATGCTACCATGCACCAACACTCTTGAATGCTCATTTGGGTCTTACACCCCTTGTTTTTAGTCCTGACCATGTTTATACCTTGAGTGATCTGGATTTTATGAGCATAACAAAATGAATACAAATGATTAAAATATTCTTAACACAAAATAACAGAGATACAGTAAAAATGGTTTTCTATTCAATAAGGAAATAAGCTGAAACTATAAAATGCAACATAAAACAAGTTTGTTGGAATGGTGGCGGCTTATCTCTAAGAAGAGATGTGATGGATGCACTCATTCGCAAGAAGATGGTTACAATGAGGGTCTGAAGGAATTTTAAAATATACAAGAATGTCAAAGACCCTAGACATATAAAAACCTAACCCTAGGAGATGAAGCACCAAAAGTCATGTGGGCCCCGTTTGGGTAAGTTAGTACATCAACTTCCCGAGGTCATAACTTTTGCATACGATCTTCGTTTTAGGCGCACAATAGCCCATTGGAAAGGTCTAACTGAGAAGAACAATTTTCGAATGGCTCAGGGAAGTGCCTCAATAAGTTCCCTGGACCCCAAATCCCCAAAAACCGTCGTTTAGGGCCTCAAAACAACCCCAAAAGTTTGGAACCCAAAAAACTGCTAAGGTGGAAAATTGTTTTTCGAGCTAGTGAAATAGGTGGGTGGCCACCGATATCCACTTGGATCAATTATCATAGATCTAGATTTTATGAGTAGAATGAAATGAATACAGATTATTAAAATATTCTTAACACAAAATAACAGAGATACAGTAAAACCGGTTTTCTATTCAATAAGGAAATAAACTGAAATTGTAAAATGCAGCGGAAAACAAGCTTGTTGGAATGGTGGCGGCTTGTCTCTGAGAAGAGATGTGACGACTACGCTCATTCGAAAGAAGAAGGTTACAATGAGGCTTTGAAGGCATTTTACAATAAACAAGAATGTCAAAAACCCTAGACATCCAAAAACCTAGCCCTAGGAGATGAAGCGCCATAAGTCATATGGGCCCCATTTGGGTAAGTTAGTACATCAACTACCCAGGGTCGTAATGTTCATACAATATTTGTTTTAGGCGCACGATAGCCCATTGGAAAGGTATAACCGAGAATACATTTTTTTAACTGGCCCAAGGTAGTTCCTGCAAAGGTCCCTTGGGCCCCAAATCCCTAAAAAATGTCGTTTAGAGCCTCAAAATGGCTCCGAAAGTTTGGAACCAGAAAAACTATCGAAAAACTGCCAAGGTGGAAAACTGTTTTTCGAGCTCGTGGAATAGGTGGATGGCCACCGATATCCACCTGGATCAATCCTCCCTCCTTAGGAAGCAATGGTATCCATTGTGTTGAGTTCCCCCATCAGACGAGGAATTTTCTGCTGAATTTGGCCCCGAGTGAGCCACTTGCCTTGGTGCAGGAGTTGCCCTGCTTTGATGACTCGATAAAACTGGATCCTTTGTTGTCGAGTGACTTTGATCTGTGTGTCCACAATATGATAATTGTATGCTTGTTGCATGCAATCAGGGTTGAGCTCTTTTGGTGTCAACTACTTTGCTATTTTTGAGGTGTCCTATAATGGTGGGAAATATGGCCGAAGGAGAGCCAGGTTTAAGAATGGATGCAGACCAAGGAAGGGGGGAATGTTGAGCGCAAAATCATTGTCACCCACAACCTTGGTGATGGTGTACGACCCATAATAGAGTCGATGAAGCTTCCGATGGGGCCCTGTAAGGCATTCTTTCTACAAATGCAACCAAACTTTGTTGCCCACCTGGAACTTATGTGGCACTCAATCTTGATCATGGCGCCGCTTGTACTTGGCATTAGACTTTTGTAGAATATCCTGAACCTATTGGTGGATGTGATGGATCCGCTCAATGAACCGGGTGGCTTTTTCAGCTTTTGGTTGAGCAGGGGACGATTCAGCCAAGGTGGTCTCCAGGGGTAGTGAAACATCCATGGGGCCCAATGGTTTGAATCCCATCCCCACCTGAAAGGGGATGTGGCCAGTTGAGCTACACAAGGATTGGTTGTAGCTATGTTGGACATAGGGAATATTCTCATCCCATTTGCGGGGGTGTTTTGAATTGTACATGCACATGATATGTACAACTATCTGATTGTCGACCTCAATTTGGCATCTATTTGGGGGTGGAAGGTAGTGGATTTGGTGAGCTTGGTATCCAGCAGTGACTAGAGGCTCGACTAGAATGAGATGAGGAATCAACTGTCATGGTTTGAGATAATGGTTTGTGGGATCACAAAATGTACCCATACTCATTCAAAGAAGAGCTTGGCAGTGACTTCTGCTGTGATGTTCTTCTTGCAGAAGGCTAGAATCGCCATCTTGGAAAAGCGATCAACAACCACAAAAACATAGTCATTTCCCCTCTTGGTGGATGTGAGGCCCGACATGTAGTCCATTGAGATGGATTCCCACGACCTGTTAGGAGTAGGAAGAGGGGTGTACAAGACATGTTTCTTAGTGGTCGGTTTGGAAATACCACAGGTGATCTAGGACCTGATATACTTCCCGAAATCCTGTCAAAGATTCAACCAATAGAAATGTTTCTACAACACTTCCACTATCTTTTCCATGCCAAAGTGTCATGCAACCCAACTGTAGTGAGCTTCCAAAATCATCTTTGTGCGCTCGCTTGATGGAACATAGAGATGGCCCAAACGACACAAAACTCATCCTGAAGATGGAAATTAGCGACTACTGAGTTGGCGCCCAACATTTGGTAGGTGGTGGATAAGTCAGGGTATACCTTGTAGAGGTAGGGCCATATGGAGGTCTTGTGGCCGCAAAAATATATCACTGTGGTGAGTGCCGTGACTGGAGGTCGATTGAGGCAGTCAAAAACTCGGTTGGTACTTCCTATTTTATACTTGATGTTGAGGTGGAAGTGTTGTAAGTATGTTGACCACTTATGATGGCAGTCATTCTACAATTTTCCTTGGTTTTGCATGAACTGTAGTGCCTTTTGATCAGTGTAGATGACTGTCTCCTTCCCAAGAATGTAATGTCTCCACTGGTGATAGGCTTGCACAATGGAGTAAACTTCTTTGTCGTAAGTAGGGTACTTATGGATAACATATGATAGTGTCTCGGTATGATATGCCACGGGGTGGCCGTGTTGAGTGAGAATGACGTCCACATCATAGTCTAAAGAATCTGTCTCGATCTCAAACGGATGTTGCAGACCTGGTAATGAAAGTACCGGGGATGAGAACAAATGCTTCTTCAAGTCATAAAAGGCTTGTTGTTGGGATAGGCCCCAAAAATTTTCCTTACCTCCACCCCTCATTACTTGGCTGAGGGCCCATGCGATATGAGAGAATCCCAGTATGAACCTGCAATAGAAATTGGTGAGGCCCAAGAAGATATGAAGTTTAGTGAGTGTGGTTGGGGCTGGCCAGTCACAGATGGCATGGATGTTGGTTGGATCCACATGCACACCATGTTGATCAATGATGTAGCCTAAGTAATGGACCTTGTCCATGCCGAAGGAGAATTTTTCCAAGTTTTCATATAGTTTGTGTTGTTGCAGGGTGTGTAGAACCCATTGAATATGTTGCAAGTGTTCCACCTAAGTATTGTTGTAGATGAGGATGTCATCCAGATACACCACTAAAAAATTATTGGTGAAAGGTCATAGGATATCATCCATCATCCTCATAAACATTGCTGGAGCATTTTTCAAACCAAAGGGCATGACCAACCATTCAAAAATACCTTCTTTTGACTTGAAGGCAGTCTTCCATACATCTTTCTGTTCTATTGGGACCTGGTGGTAGCCATACTTTAGATCAATCTTATTGAAGTATTTGTCCCCCGTGAGATGATAAAGGAGGTCGTCGATTTGAGGAATCAGATACTAGTTTCAGACTGTGATTTTATTCAGGGCGCGATAATCAATGCAAAGTGTCCATGTTCTGTCTTTCTTCTGCACTAGCACGATTGGGATCCCACAAGGCGATGATATGGGATGGATGTGCCCCTTGTGGACCATTGGGTAGCAGTGCGCCCAAGGTCAAATCGATGGGATTCTTGACCTGGCAGTGCAAAGGTACCCCGGTAGGAGAGGAGAAGATATATGTGTATTCTTCCATAACCTTATCCACTTGCTTCTTTTGCATGGAGAGATCAGTTGCAGAGGCCCTAGATGTGGCTATGATCTTTCACTCACTCTGAGAGTGAATCACGAAGAAGAAAAATTTCTCGGTCTGAGAGATGACCTTCCTGCATTGCTTGGTAGAGATCAAGGAAATAACACTAGGAGGGACTGCCTCGGGTATCCTGTACAATTTCATTTTCAAAGTAATAATAACACTATCAGGCCTATACTCATATACATCATGACGTTTCCATAAATAAGGTTGGCCCAAAAGAACATTACAAACTTCGAGAGGAGAAACATCACACAATACCTCGTCTTTGATTGACCTAACCCTAATATTCAAAGTGATTGACGATTGAGATTACTTCTCACCTCACTTGAGATCAATGACTATTATTTAATTCACTAATGCTAATTAAATAATCTCCTTAAATAAAACTCAACTCACTAAAAATACCTTATTTTAATAATCACTTTAATGAAATTAAAGTCAAGGATATAAGGCTTTGGATTATTTCCAAATGTCTAGAAACATAGACCTATGCGGGAATACCTATTCGATGCTACCATGCATCAACACTGTTGAATTCTCATTTGGGGCTTACTGGGGCTTACACCCCTTGTTTTCAGTCCTGACCATGTTTATACCTTGAGGCCTATTTCAAGTGTACAAAATCTACTCATGGTGCATGTATCCCACTCATATGTTAAAGAACCTCAACAATGTCTCCAAGAACAATTCCTGGTGTTGGCCATAGACACATTCTTATTTTGGTCATGTGTTGTGGTTTATTCATGGTTCCTATATCCCTTTATTAGGCAATATATACCCTATAAGGGTCTTGTATGGTCATTCAAGGTTGCATTCAACACTATAGATTTAGAATATTTCTGGGCTTAGGTGTGGTTCATGATGATTAATATTGATGAGAGTCATTTAGGGATTAACACACATTGTTCTGCTTTTGGTTAGACCTCCAGATACATTCTTATTGCACAACTAACCTAGTAATGATGTCCATAGTACCTTTGGAGGCAATTTGTAACACACCCCATCCCCTAAACCTTACTTAGGCTGGTGGGATGTCAAGATTTCCTCTTCTTCACTTAGTCCTTCTGTGGAAATGCAACCCATTTAATGGATTGTACTCATTGAGATCTTTCTAATGACTAAAATCATGCCCAAATACCAACTCTCTATCAAAAATTATATGCCCCCAAAACTTTATGGCTTACATGTGTCTTATATAACTCATTGTCGCATGGCATCCACATGACTACTTGTCACCCATTCCATCTGAGGTGGAACTAACGTAGTGACTACCACCTAGATCATCGATTCAATGGTTCCGATCTCTCATGACCCTTCTTCATCATTGTCGGGGTTCCCTCTTCTTCATGGAGACATAAGTCATCCACGTCCTCAAGCTTCAACGATAAACTATGATGAGTCTAGTATCCAGGTCTGATGGCTCCTGGACCCTAACACCCAATGGCCTCGATTACGTTAGTGCATTTATCTCACATGGATATTAATTCTCTTCATTTGAAATTATTCTAAGATGATTAGGTGGGAACTACAATAATACACGATTAAAATGATATCTCCCTCATTCATTGATCAATGACTTTCATTTAACCTTTTAAAGTTATTCTTCATCTTCATCGAAGTGCACTCACTTTAACTTTGATATCTACTCTCATTCTTCTAGTCTCGATGATCACTTCAGCTAGATCTAACGATGTTTGTATTACTTCTTCCAATGGTTAGGATCTAAGCTTTGGTTCTACCCTAGGAAATAACTAACGTTCTTGACCCCGTTTCTCGTGGAAAGTCAAACTAAGATCCAATAGTTGTGATTTTCCCAGACCTCTTTCGAGAGATTGATGATTCCCATGATATTTCATCATCGTCATATCATTGCTCTATACTCCTCCTCAAGGCTATTGACTACTCTTCTTCCAATGAAACCGAAATCAACATCAACAACTCCAATCCTCCATATCAACCATGTTCAAATCAATGGCTCCTATGATATTAGGTTTTCTTTGTCAAAAGGGTCCCACCATATCCAACAGTGAGGATGGATCCTTCGATATATCTATGACCATGCTCCTTTTCATCATTGTCAGAGTTTCTCACTCCAAATCTTGGTATATTTTAAGGACTCTTCTCATAATGAATGGCCCAGATCTCATCAAATACTCATTTGATGAATCAACGATCCCCATCAAGTTCTTAACTTGAATCTTCCATAATTTCATCTATCAACGAACAAATGAGATACACTCGCCGCAACAAATAAACGACAAGGAGTCAATACAACTCAAAATATAACTCCTTCATTAGACTGACAATATGACTTAGGACTCAGTTGATTCTAGGTTCCAACAACTCAACCCTCTAAGGTTTTACAGGTTCTATAGGGTTCATAAACCACTCTAAGAATCCCAAGTTCTTTCCAACTTCATCAAAAGTGAGGTTCTAATAGGACTTGGGGCTTCTTATTCTACCCATAACTTCACAGAGACCAGAATGCTCCCGTCATCTCCCAAACAAAGTTTTTGTAGATATATTGCAAACTTTCATATCAAATATGCAAGACTTCCAAGGATATACAACACCACACAATGTTCAATGGCTTCATGAATTCAACAGGTTTAAAAATGGAAATAAAATCATGCATTCCATTTCACTCTGAGATTCCAATCCATGCATATCACATATTTTCACATTCATCAATCAAATCATAATCAAAATATTTAAAATATTGAACATATTTCACATATCTCAAGTTAAACACTTATCTAATGAATATTAGCAACCGACTAACTAAGAGAGGATGCCTTTCCTCCCAACCTTAGGCCATACTACAAAGTTCCTTCCTAAATTATGTCGCCCCTGTGTCAAGCCATGATATCATAAGGGAATGATTCAACTGGTCTTCAAGTTCATATGATCTAGGAAGGTTACTCTCCTTCCTCCACTAACAATAGTTGAAGTTTCCCCTTTCCCCCTAAGCTTAGAGATTCCATAGGTTTATCAAGTAGTTTATCAACAAGATTTCCTCTGCACAAGGGAGCCCCTTCTATGCTATACATTCCCTCCATGACCTCCTTTTACAAGTGACGGTTTTTGTCCAATATGTACCAAGCTATGACCCTTTATCTCTCCATTCTATATCCATGTCTTCTCTATTTTAGGGTGATCATCATTGAAATGGACAAGCTTACTATTTTATTCAAGGAAATATCTCCACTTTCTTATTCTCTTTGATCCACGTCATTGAATGTATCTACTTGTTGTGCCCTTAGTCTATGAGTTTTTCGCTCCCCTACTCTTTCTCAGAGTATTCTCTTCTATGTGTCGTGTGCTCCCCTCTCTGCATATGTATGTGTCTCTTGGTCTCTCTCTTCATTCTACCATTGGTGATGTTTTTCACCTTTGGCCTCTTCCTCCTCCAATCCTTGGAATTCTTGTGGCTTCTGTTAGACATGAATTGTTGTCTGAAGCTGAAATTTCTGAAGGGGTAAATATGTGGTGTCCTCTTCATCGGGTTGTTCAATTGACCTCTTCGCTTCTTCAAGAGAGAAAAATAATCAACAATTATTAACTACTTTAACCACCGATCTAACCTCTATAATTGGTCATGTGGCCTCATACCAATCTGGGAACGCTGGTAGGTGTGTGTGATCATGTTTATAAGTATAAGCTATCTTTCTAAGAAAGCATCCTATCTTATTCACTAAAACATCTCAGCTCTGCCTCACTTGTCCACTTCATCAATTTCACATGTGATATCCTGGCTAGTACTCTAAATGCTTTTCCTTCAAAGACAACTATCTAGTGTTTTCATTAATCATAACCATGATTACAAGCCTTATAAACATAATCATATGAAGTCTTAATCATAATTATAGTTATAGGGGAAAACACGGTGTTACATTCCCCTCCCCCTTAAAGAAATACCATCCTCGATGTTTAAAACACCATGTATATACAATTATATAGAAAATAAAAATGGGTACGTCATTCTGGTGGCATCTTCTAGATCCCATGCAACCTCATCTGCTCCAAAGTGATTTGATTACACCTTGACCTACATGATGGATCAATTTTGGAGCATTGTTTCTTTCCTTTCTAGGATGCATTGCATTTTTGGATGGAATTCTCCCTCTAGTTCCACATGTATCATAGTTTAATCAATAACATGATTAGAATCACGAACATATTTCTTGAAAAAGGATACATGGAACACATTATGATCTCTAACAGTGGGTGGTAATGCAATTTTGTATGCTACTAGCCCCAATCTTTCCAAGACTTCAAATGGTCCACAATAGTGGGGTGCCAACTTAGCACACATTCCCATTCTTAGGTAACTTCTCTTGGGTTTCACTCAGAGATAAACATGATCTCCCACTTTGAACTCTTTGTGAGTTCTCTTGCTTTCTACATATCTCTTTTGTCTATCTTGGGATACTTTGAGATTCTTCCTTATCTTAGTCATTGCATACTCCATTTCCTTCATCGATTTTGGTCCAAGTGTGATCTTGTCCACTAGAATGCCCCAACTAATCAGAATTCTACACTTTCTACCATGAAAAACCTTAAATGGGATCATCTTCAATGATTCTTGATAACCATTGTTTTAGGAGAACTATGCCAAGGGTAGATATTCTTCCCACTACTTGGGTCCATGCATAACATGCATCCTCAACATGTCCTCTAGAACTATGTTCACTCTTTTTGTATGACCATCTGTTTGAGGATGGTAGGTTGTGATAAGAAGAAATTGCATTCCAAAGCATGCAAACAATATTTTCCAAAAACTTGAGGTAAACTTAGCATCTTTGTCCAAGATTATGGTCTCGGGCAATACGTGCAATCTAAAAATTTATTTTATAAACAAATTACAACATCTTTGGCCTTAAAAGTAGACTTAATATTAATAAAATGAGCTTCTTTTCTCAACTTATCTATTACAACCATGATTGTGTCATGCTTCTTTACTTTCTTTGGAAGACTAGTAACAAAATCCATGGAGATTGTCTCTCCTTTCCACTCTATAATTTGCAAAGGTTGCAATAGACATGTAGGGTGTTTGTTCTCAAACTTCACCTATTGTAACTCTAAACATTTAACAATATACTCGGCAATGTCCTACTTCATTCTAGGCCAATAATACAACTACCTTAATATTGTTATCATATTTTGATAACCAAGGTGACCTGCATAAGATATTCTATGGAACTCGTCCATAATTAGATGCCTCAAATCTGTCAAATTAGGAACACACAACCTGTTGTTATACAATAAATCATCATCTAAAATATGATATACCTCATACTTCTTCTCCCCGAGTTCTTGTTGTAGCCCTTATTTTACTTGGTAGAAGAGCTCATCTCTTTGCAATATGGTTTTAACCCTCTTTTGGATGTCAGATTCTTCCACACTTGTCTTTTTTAAGTGTATACCATGTAAACTCTGGATTAGTGCATATGCCACTTTATTCTCTTTCCCTTTCATATGTTTGATTTCAAAATCAAACTCACTAATCAACACCATCCACCTAACTTCTCTATCATTCAAACTTGGTTGGTCAAACAAATAATTTAGTCCACTATGGTCTGTCATCAAGAAAAACTTTCTTCCTAGTAGGTAACATCTCCACATATTCAATGTATGCACAATTGCTGCAAGCTCTAGATCATGAGTGACATACTTCTACTCATGTTCACTTAGCTTTATTGACTCATAACAAATCACTTTTCCTTCTTGCATTAGCACTCCATCGATTCCTTCTTTTCATGCATCAGTGAAAACCAATAAATCCTTTTCAAGGTTCACGATATTCAAAATAGGGGCACTTGTCAAAAGATGCTTTAGCTGCTAGAAGCTCTCTTCACACTCTGGTGACCATACAAATTTGTTACCCTTTATTTGTAATGAATTAATGGGTTTAACAATATTGGAAACTCTGTTTATAAACCTCTTGTAATACCCAACCAATATCATGAAGGATCTCACTTCTATCACATTTCTAGGGGAAGGCCAATCCATGATTTCCTTGATCTTTTCAGAATCTACTGCCACTCCTTCTGGTAAGATTATGTGGCCTAAATATTGGATTTCCTTTTGAAGGAAATTATAGTTACTGAACTTAGCATAGAGTGGGTGTTCTCTTCACACCTCTAACACCATCCTGAGATGTTCTTCATCCTCTTATTTAGTCTAGGAATAAACCAAAATATCATCCACAAATACTAGGACTAACATATCTAGATATTTGTTGAGCACACTATTCATTAAGAACATGAAAGTGGTTGGTGCATTTGTAATCCCAAATGGCACCATAACGAACGCATAATGTCCATATATAATCCTAAAGTTTTTCTTGTGGATGTAATCATTCTTAATCCTGACTTGGTGATATCCTGACCTTATTTGAAAAGACTACAACTCCTTTGAGATGATCAAAGAGATCATCAATCTTGGGTAAAGGATACTTGTTTTTGATGGTCATATTGTTCAACTACCTATAGTCAATAGAAAATCTCAAGGTTCCATTCTTTTTGTTTACAAATAAGGTTGGTGCTCCCCATGGGGACACAGTCGATATGATGTAACTTTTATCTAACATTTCCTTCAGTTGTACCTTCATCTCCACCAACTCTAGTGTACTCATTTTGTAGGGTACTTTTGATGTTGGTACCGCTTCAGGTACAATAACTATTGAAACATCAATATATCTCTTTGGAGGTAGTCCAGGTACCTCTTCTAGAAATACATCCTTAAATTCCCACAACATAAAATGATATTCATCTTTCAATTTCTTTCCTTCTGCTAACTTAATCTCTTGTATAACAAACAAGGGTCACCCTTTCGAATCCATGGCTAGTAGTACGTGATATGATCCTAAGGGTAGGATATTGAAGGATGCTTGTGTACACAATCCATTTATCTCAAATGGACATGCTTCTATGACCTTAGCCACTTTTATTTTAGTTCCTATGGCTAATTGTACTAACCATGCCTTCGCATGTTTATTCCTCTATAAAGCACATGCTTCAACAACTTATGCTGAGACATAACTAATATTAGATCTAGTTTTAATTAAAATAGAAATGGGTTGTTTTGCAATTATATCTTCCAGCTCCACTACTAAATCCTAGTGGTCTACTTACCGATTCTCCATGATTGCATATATCCTTGGCACAATTTTTGCCACATATTTGAATGTGGTTGCTTCCCATACATGATAGACATTATTATTGTCATGTTTCCTATGAGGGAAATCCATAAAAATGTGCAGTTCTCCACAACCCCAACATTTCAAAGGTCCTTTCTTAGGAATCTCTTATCTTTATCTTTCCTACTTTGCTGTCCTATTTCCAGTCTAAGATGGAAAATTCTTCTGATGTGCACTTCTACTTGGTTGACCAAACCGTGCACCCCATTTTGGATTCTTTTATGGAAATAACTTGAATCCCTTTTTCTAGAATCCACTCTTATCCTTTCTCTTCCAGTCCTTAGAAGTCTCTTGATTATGCTTGTATTGGTCATAACAACACTTAGCCTTCTTTATACTATCCTGGAACGTATTTGGCTTACCAAATTCAATTCTATCCTGATAGGACTATGGAAATTCATTGAGAAAATGTTGCACTCTTGATTTATCATATTTGGTCTAAGGAACATACCTTAGTAGTTCCATGAATATTTTATAATAGGTGTCCATAATAAGTTGACCCAACTTATGCTCATGGAATTCCATGATTTTGTCATCGAAGTACTTCTTCGATAAGTGTGCCTTTATGAAGTACTTTTCAAACTGCTTCCAAGTAAGTTTGCTCTCCCTCAGTCCTTTGATTTCCTTAAGGTCCTCCCACAAAATGGAGGCTCCTCCATTCATATTGAAGATGGAAATCCTTACCTTGGTATTCTCAGAGGAAATGTGTACCCAAAAGTACTTCTTCAGACCAAAAAACCATGCCTCAACTTATTCTCCTTTCTTAATTTCTCTGTCAAAGGTAGGTGGCTTAGCCTTCTTGAATTATTTAGTAAGCGAACTCTATGAATGTCTCTTCTTCTTCCTTGGAACACTATATTCAGTGTCACCGTTGGATATCTCTTTGGAATAAATCTTCCTACTAAATGAATCCATTGAAATACTTCCACCAACTTTACTCTTCTTAACATTCAGATGCCCCTTCTTGGAAGAAATACTTCCCACATTACTATGAGATAATCCATGATTTTTGGAATTTGAATGGGTTTTCAACCTCTTCGATTGTTGCAATTATTCATTATTGAGGCCTTGCTACAAATTCTTCTGAAATTCAGAAAAGATCTACAATATCATTACATTCAACTCTTCCTGTTCATCCTTGGCTCTCATGAGCCTCTCATTATCTTCCTTCAGGATTCTAATAGTGGCCATCATATCTGGAGGGGTTTCTCTATCCCTCCGTCCATCAGATTCCTCATCTCGTAAATGAAATGTGTCTTCCATGTTTTGTTGCACAATTCACTTCCACCAACCCTTCTGTTTAGTACTTCCTACATGTTAAAATAGTGAAACATTGTTAGCCATTACATTTATCAACATCATAGCACACATTCTAGGCATAATAAAAATATTTCTTAAACTATTTTAAGTGGTATTAGTGACCCATTCAATCCTATAGTTTTGACACCACTATGATGCCACTCTGTAACACACTCAACCCCCTAATCCTTACTTAGGCCAGTGGGATGTCAATATTTCCTCTTCTTCACTCAATCCTTCTTTTGTAATGGAAGACATAAATGGATTTTACTCATTGAGAGATTTCCAACAACTAAAATCATGCCCAAATTAGAGATTGATATCAAAATTTATATTCCCCAATTTTTTTTTGGCTTATAGGTGTCAAATATAACTAACTTCCATGTGGAATCCACATGACTACTTGTCATTTGTTCCATCTGAGGTGGCACTATTGTAGCACCTGCCATGTGGCTTGTCAACTCATTGATTCCGATCTCTTGGGACCCTTCTTAATCTTTGTCAGGGTTCCCTCTCCTTCATAGAGAGTTAAGTCACCTCCATCCTCAAGCTCCAACAATGAACTCTTATGAGTCTAGTCTCTATATCCAATGGCTCTCGGACCCTGAAAACCAACGTATCCGATCATGTTGGTTCCTTTATATCGCATGACGATTAAATCCTGTCCTTTGAAATTATTCTAAGGAAATCAAGTGGGACCTATGAGAATATACGACCAAATTTCTATCTCTCCCATTCACAAATCAATGGATCTCATTTAACCTTGTAAAGTTCTTTGTTTTCATCATCGAAGTGCAATCACTTAAAATTTGAGGTCTACTCTCGACCGTCTAGTCCCGACGATCACTTCGGCTAGATCCAACGATGTTCATGACACTTATGCCAATGGTCAGTATCTAATATTTGGGTTCTAACCTGGGAAATAGCTAATTTTCATGACCCCCTTTCTCATGGAAAGTCAAACTAAGATCCAACAAATACGATCTTCCTAGAATTATTTTGATAGATCAGTGACTCCCATGATATTTTATCATTGTCATCTCATTGCTCCAACCTACTCCCCAAGGCTTTCAACTACTCTTCTTTTGATGAAACTGAGCTTGGTATCAACAAATCGAATCCTTTGTATCAACCATCTTCAAATCGATGGATCCTATGATCTCAGGTTTTGTTCATGAAAATGATCCTACCATATCCAATGGTGAGAATGGATCCTCCAATAGATCTATTGCCACAACCCTTTTCACCATCGTCAGAGTTTATCACTCCAAATGTTGGTCTATTTTAAGAACTATGCTCTCGAAAAATGACTCATATCTCATCAAATACTCCTTTCATGCATCAACGATCACCATCAAGTTCTCAACTTGACTCTTCCATAGTTTCACCTTTCGAAGAATGACTGAGATACACTCGCTGTAAGGAATCAACAACGAGGAATCAATCCAAATCAAAATATAGCTCCTTCATTAGAGTGATAGCCCAACTTGTGACTTAGTCAATTTTGGGTTCCAACATGTTGACCCTTAAGGTTTTCCAGGTCCTACAGGATTCATAAACCGCTTTAATACTCCCAACGTCTTTCCAACTTCATTGAAAGTTGTTAGAAAAATAGGATCGCGGATCAATAAAATAAAACAAATGCGGAAATAAAACACAAAAGATACACAATACAATAGAGACACATATATATTTGGTTCACCTAGTGTGGGCTACATCCACTAGAGAAATTTCGAAGTCCTTCATTTTTATTATCCAACAAAATGAAGGGATACAACCTACAACACACCCGCTATAACTTCCTCTTCTTTCTCTGTTAGTATCCTCTCCGAGAATACACTATTCACAATGAATACACAACTGCAATACAATTCCCTCATAAAAGAGGATTTCCTTCTAGGGAAAAAAAGCCTATCATAACTTATACAGTCAGATCTGTGACCTTATAATGAATGATTTATATTTACTATGAAATTACAATATACATTTACAAGGCAATTTTTCCTTCGGGGGATCACTTTCCCCTGGACCCCCAAGCCGAGGGGATGATCCCCTTGGACCCCGCAGCGGTGAAATCTCTCCCTATAACCCCCCCATGTGGAGGGGTGTACAGTTTTCATGGGGTATAGACATGGCTGAAAACAAAGACCTATGAATCAGGAAGATAATCAAGCTCCACAACCAAAAAAAGTGAGCTTCTTGAATATCCTATAAACTTTCCACTTAAGGATAGGAGGTTCTAATAGTACTTAGGGATTCTTAATATACCCAGAACTTCACAGAGATCAGAATACTGCCGTCATCTCCAAAACAGATTTTTTGTCCATATCTTGTCAACTTTCCTCTCAATGTTGCAAGACTTCTAGGGATATACAAAACCACACAATGTTCACTTGGATTCATGAATTTAACAGTTCTAACAACGGAAATAAAATTATACATTCCATTTTAATCTAATATTCCAATCTATGCATATCACATATTTTCACTTTTACCAATCAAACCACAATCATCATATTTACAATATCGAACATATTTCAGATAGATCAAGTTAAACATTTATCTAATAACTATTAGTAGCCAACTGACTCAGTGATCTAAAAATCTTTAGGCACCACTTATTGCTGAAAATATATACATGTAGTAAATAACTTGTTTTTGTATAATTTCTAGGATCTATTGAGGTGATTGCAAACTTTTGATGATGTGTTCTTTACCAAAAACCCATAAAACTGAAGATTATATTGAAGTGGAAATGAGATGACATAAAAGAACTCAAATGACAATGTTGATAACATATTTTGTTTGATCTTTAAGTTCCTTTCAAAACAATTAATCTGGTTATCTTCATCCCAAAATACCCAAAAATACCATATAAATGGACCAACTAACCCAATATTGAGGATGCTATGAAAATACACTACTCAAATGTAAAAACAGAGTTCATGATTGAAATCCCTATGAAATTATGAAACTTTTGATGATAAAGTCGATCACTTTCCAAACTAGCTCAATTTTACGCTCTTTGGCACACAAAACAATGCATTAAATACTCATAAATGACAAATTGAGTACATTTTTTTACAAATGAACTCAAATAAAAAAAATAGACCTCATATTCACGATCCTTTGGAAAAATCATGCAGAATCAATATAAGAGACTTGAAATTCTGTCAAGATACCATTTGACACACTTTACGGTGCAACCAAAAATTAAGTTGTACTTGCATGTACTTCGATACAATATGTACAATCTCACGATCTATGCCCTATCTCGAGATACACACACCTTGGATTATTTTCATAGGTATGTGTGTCATTACATTGGGATCCGTACCCAATATATAGGCCACAATCCTTAAACTGCCTCCCAAATTAGCTGGAAACTATATTATTAATTTTGGCGGAATCTCCACTATATCTGGAGTAGCTGGTGTAGTGGTTAGTGTTGATATTATGGTAGCTGCGGGAGGTATTTACCTCCACATGTAAACCTGAAGAGAATAGAATACTCTGGGAAGCAAGAAGAAACCCTAATGAGTTGGCTAATAACCCTAGTAGACTTGTCGGCTCAAGAAGATATTTTATATTAGGTTATTAGCCTCCAAGAGAAGAAGTTGGCTAGAATAAATAATAATATACTGAACAAAAAGACACCCAGAATGAGAATTCAGCCCAGGCAGTTAGCCAAAATTAGTATAAATATAGGAGGCCAGTTCTCATTCTGACAGGCAGACTTAAAATTGCAGAGTAACAACTTGTGCACACTACAGTACCCAGTCTTGTGCACAGGTTTGAGGAGAGTTGCCATTGCAACTGCTGTAGATAGCATATCAAGTTTGGCTTGGAATATCTCTTGGCTAGGGTTTGGAACATCTGATGCAGGAGCATTGTACAAAACCAAAGCATGCGCCTAGCCAAAGGAACAACTGGACGTGCAGATGAAAAAAAAGACACGTTTTTATGAAAACGTTTTGAATTTTGAAATCTGAAGCATTAATGTAGTAGCTAGGAGAAGTGTACTTACATTTATGTCTTGGAGATATGAATAGATCTGGATAAATTATTCTCATCTGCTGGATGTAATAGGCATTTAATTATGTTAATGTAAAGTAGGTAGATATGAATGTTAGGTTAGACAGTTTAGAAGCATAGGAGGGAAAAGGGATAAAGACACCCTCACCCTTGTATCATTGTATGAAGAACATTATCATCATTCATATTTGATAAGCTATAGATATGTAGCAGAGAGCTGTAAAGAAGAACCCATGTACAGGAGCACTTGAGTTAATATATAAAACTTTGACTGAATTTTCATGGTGTTATGATGATTACTGTTTACATTTGTTGAATGGTATGTTTACAATTGATTTGTTTCTCTGTTATGCATTTATCTCAATGTTGTGTTGTGTGTATGATTTCATGTTGAATGTATGAATTCAGAAAGAAAGGAAGAATGAGTTTCAATTGTTTCTCTCTTTGAGAATTCCTGCAAGGAATGCAATGAACGTCTGCAAGGAGTGCNGTTATGCATTTATCTCAATGTTGTGTTGTGTGTATGATTTCATGTTGAATGTATGAATTCAGAAAGAAAGGAAGAATGAGTTTCAATTGTTTCTCTCTTTGAGAATTCCTGCAAGGAATGCAATGAACGTCTGCAAGGAGTGCGTTGACAAGGGTTTGAGTTTTATCTCAGAAAGCTCAGGAGAGATATCATTGTTCTCATACCAACAAAAGTGCAGGTGAAGCATAGAGATGTGCAAGGTGTGCGCAGGCTGGTTGAGGCCTTAGAATTTATCAACTAAGGTGAAGGATGAAGGACTACTGTTACAAAAAGTGCACAGGGTCGAAGACTCAAATAACGAGAAGTTAATTGAAAGTTTTCTGCAAGGAGTGCAAGCAAGATTCCTTTTGGAGGCTTGAATTTGCAAGCAAGAGCTCAGGAGGGATATCACCTTTGAAGTGTTCAAAGGGAGGTGGAGATCGAAATCATCTCGCAGAGGTCAACTTCAGGTGGAAGAACGCCAAGTCATTTTGGCCCGAGATCCTTGAGAAGAGTGGATGAATGGTGAGAAGCCTTCGTGAAGGAAGTATCAAAGTTGTGAGAGTCATTGGATCTTGCAGAGTTGCAAGGTGGTTAGAGGTCGGTGAAACCCATCACCTAGGATTTGATGGTCAATATGAGTCATTGATCTCATTTCAACCCACATCGTTGGATCATTTCGTGAATTCGGGGTTCGTGGGTTTGGAGGGCAGACCAAATTCTTGGTTTCATGAAGTCTCGAGTTGCGAGGAGCAGGGAAGGAGATTCGAACCGTTGGATCCAAGTCACGGGAGAACCGTTGGATCAGAACCTTCACGGGGTATTGCGTATCAGGGGGTTCGGGGGTTGAAATAATTTCTTTTCGATTGCAAAGTCGCGAAGTTCTGAGCACCGAGGGCTCATACGAACACGTAGCATATCCATTAGGTGGGGGCCGTGTGGTTGACAGGTGGCGTAACAACAAGCACCCAGAGGAAGGTGGAAGGAGTTTACCCATTATTGAATTATCGCATTTTGGGGATTCACAAAGGAGGAGCACGAGAGATCAACACTCCAACTCGCGAATTCATGAGTAGTGCTAGTGTTTAGCCTAGCCTACGGTTATATGTAGTAGGAACTAGTGAGGAGGGAGGCATACCCGTATCGCATCTCGGGTATTGAAGGTTTGGAGAAAGAGGAGTCGAGGGTCATTGACTCACGAACTCGCGATTTGCGAAAGGCGCTTGCGCTAAGGCCCGGTTGTGGTCACATGGAGATGCAAGGCTCGCACCTAGTGTTAAGTTGTGCAGGGTGGGTTTTCATGAAGGACTTGTGGATCAGATTCGTGAGGTTCCAATAGGGATATGAGGGAGCTTCTTCAGATCGAGGAGAATTTAGAATGATCCTGTGCGGATCACGACCAGAGGGTCGAGGGTCTACGTCAGTTGTTGTATCAGAGCCTAGAAAAAATTCTTTTATTTCTGTAGCAGAGAGAAAAGAGGAAAATTTTACAGCCATGTCACTGAGAAGAAGAGACAGGCAAATACCTGATCTAGCAGTGGAAAGAGAAATGCGTGAGTTATGTGCTAGACTTGACGCTATGGAGACAACAAATAGGTGTATAGTTTGCTGGGGATATCAGTGAGGTTGGAAGTGAAAATGAAGCTGGAAATGAAGAAGTTGTAGTCGAAGATGCTGCGGAAGAACACCTATTCAGGGCTGTTGCAAGGAGAGGTGCTAGGGAAAAAATGGACATTCCAGTGTATGAAGGCAACTTGGATGTTGAAGAGCTTCTAGACTGGATTAGAGCTCTAGACAAATACTTCGACTACGAGGATGTCGAGGAAGGCAAGAAAGTCAAACATGTTTTTACTAGAATTAAAGGGCATGGAACACTATGGTGGGATGAACTGCACGCTGACAGACGTTACAAGGGAAAGAAAAAAATCAAAAGCTGGGATAGAATTGTTGCAAAGATGAAAGACAAGTTTATACCTAGAGATTATCAAATCACTCTGTTTCGAAGGATTCATAATTTGAGATAGAAGCTGATGTCAGTGAAAGAATACACTGAAGAATTCTACAGGATAAACATCAAAGCAGGTCATCGGGAAAGCGATGATGAAAAATTTGCCAGGTACATGAATGGTCTATGATATGACATTCAATATGAGATGAGCATGATGACCATTCGGACTGTGGATGATGCTTATCAGATGGATCTGAAATATGAAGAGAAGCTGAGCTGGAAGCAAGGTCAAAGAGGCTGAGGCAGAAGTCAAAGTAGAGGCAAGATAATTGCCCAAGTTAGGATTCAGAGACCTAAAGAAGAGGAGAAGAAACCTCAAACTCAACCTGAGAGGGGAGGAAGCTCACAAAGAAGGCAATATGCTGATAGAAATACTTTTCCTCGAGACAGAGGAAGAGGAAGAGGCAGAGGAGGCGAAGTGAAATGCTTTGTTTGTGGAAAAATCGGACATAAATCCTATGAGTGTCCAAATAAGAAGAAAGAAGGTGGTGAAACTCACATTGTCAAAGCTCAAGGATAGAATGTTGAGGTAGAAGATGCTGAGGGCGGAAGATCCTTAATGATGAGGAAAGTTCTCTTGAAGCTAGAGAAGGAACCAGAGAAATCGACCCAAAGAAATAGTCTATTTAGGATTGCTTGTAAAACTAAGGATAGAGTATGCAAGGTCATAGTGGACAGTGGTAGCACAGACAATCTTGTATCTACAGAGATGGTAGAAAAGATGGAGTTGGAGATTGTTGTACATCCAAGCCCATATAGAGTTTCGTGGCTACAAAAAGGACATCAGGTAAATGTCACTAAACAATGTTTAGTTGAATTTAAAATAGGAGGATATAAAGATGAAATATTATGTGATGTCATTCCCATGGATGTTTGTCATCTATTGCTAGGTAGACCATGGAAATATGATAGAAACGTGGTTCACGATGGGATAAAGAACACGTACACCCTGGAGAAAAATGGTAGGACGCACATGTTGCTGTCGATTAAGGATAAAGAGGTGAAAACAGAGATGAGCAACACTGCACTTCTCATGAGTGGGAAGGAACTTCTTAATGAGGTTAAGAAGAAGGAAGACACACAATTTATTTTGGTCAGGAAGCCAAAAATTGTTTTGACCAGTACGAGGATAGATGATCTACCAGAAGAAATTCAGGAGTTGCTGGGAGAATTTTCTGATATAGTAGTGGACGAACTACCTTGTTCATTGCCACCTATCAGGAGTATAAGCCATCATATCAATATTATACCTGGGGCTAGTTTACCGAACAAAGCAGCGTACAGATTGACGTCATAGGAAAATGAAGAAGTTAAGAAACAGGTCCAGGACTTAAGGGACAAAGGATTGATTCAGGAGAGCTTGAGTCCATGCACTGTTCTGAAAGTGCTCAACCCAAAGAAATACAGAGGCTAGAGAATGTGTATAGACTCAAGGGAAATTAATAAGATTACCATCAGATACAGATTTCCATTGCCAAGGATGGACGAGTTGATGGATTGCTTGAGTGGAGCAAAGTTTTCTTCAAATATTGATTTGGAAAGTGGGTATTATCAAATTCAAATGAGAGAAGGTGATGAATGGAAGACAACATTCAAGACGAATGAGGGGCTGTATGAATGGCTTGTCATGCCATTTGGCTTAACGAATGCGCCCAGTACTTTCATGAGGTTGATGAATGAAGTCCTTAAGGATTTCATAGGGAAATTCGTCATTGTATATTGATCTGAAAACAGATCCAGAAGCCTGATAGGGCTTGAAAAATGCTCAAAAATGAAAGTGCTCGGAATGCGACGAAACCTGTGCCATTGCGTCCGTCTCGTTCTC
>SNQJ01S0052559.1:76405-97373 GCA_010110895.2 Picea sitchensis
TGAACAGACTGAAGTTCTACTCTGAATTACAGTAAAAGCAATCTATCTATTGCAGAGTTTAAGATTCAAAAGGAAATAACTATCAGAAGAATCTTGGATTACATTAAGAAATAGCAACCTAGGAAAAATGAACCTTTCATCACACTGCAAAGAAGACTAACTATTGTGTAACAGAGAACAAAACCCTATTCCCCAAAGTAGGAATCTTCAGCACCTGTCTCTGACTATCACACTTTCATAAACTCATTCTGCAAACAAAACTACCAATCAAAATGATTAACAAATACTGAAGACTAACTATTCTGTAATAGAGGATAGGACCCTATTCCCCAAAGTAGGAATCTTCAGCACCTGTCTCTGACTATCACACCTTCAAATAGAATTACCAATCAAAATGATTAACAATTACCTAGGAATGAATTGTATGAAAACAATGTAATAATCAGTGGAAACAGAGTTTCAGCAAAATAGAGTTTTAACAAGGCATAGATAAAAACAATACTAACACACTACAGAAACTAATGGGTGAATCTTTTGAAGAAGGTGGGACCTTTCCTTCTCACAAGATTCCCTAGAAATAAAAGGAATTAGGAAGGAATGCTTAGAATGATCTTTTATTGATCTGTCAAATGTGACAAGTTACAATATCCAAAGTGAACATGCTCCTTCTCTGTAATTCGCTTCTAGCTAAGCCTTTCGTAATCTCCCCTCTAATGTTGATTTCTCCCCTATTTAAAGAGGAGAATCCTCTTAATACAATTGATCATAAAATTACATGTGTACATACAAATCCTATTCTTAGTCTGATCTGATCTTCTATGCTGGAATAGGATATTCTAATCTCCCATAGCACAATGTTGTTACAGTAGTTGGAATGGTGTTGGTTTGTGCTACAGTTGTTGGGCCGGTGTAACAGCTTCTTTATTTATCTTTTCTTGTTACTGTTGTTTGTAAAATACTGTTTCAGCATCATAAATCATAGATTGTTTCAGCAACGGGATTTGCATCCTGTTTGACTATTTCAGCAACGTGGTCTCAAACAACAGCGATGGTTGTAATGGTGTTGTCTTAAGGTACAGCTGTTGCGGCCAGTGTAACAGCTCCTTTTTGTTACTGTTGTATGTGAAATGTTGTTTCAGCATCGTAAATCACGGACTGTTTCAGCAACGGGATTTGCATACTATTGATTGTTTCAGCAACGTAGTCTTCAAGAAGAAACAGTATATTAACTGCAGTCCAAACTGTTTCAGCAACTATATATTTCTGATTAATGGCTAAGTATGAGAGTAAAGTAAAATTACATGTAAAACAAATTAAACATATAGCAAAGAGAAGAAACGTTATATACCTTTGGAGAACTAGGTTAAGGTGATAATGTAGGCTTAAATATGAGTGGGAAAAGGATGCAATGATAGCAAAAAGTATGAGCAAAAAGGTACATTATAGGGTCCTAACACATACAACAAATCACATCTGAAAAAAGCCACAGGAATTCCAAGGATTGGAGGAAGAAGAGGAAAAAGGTGAAACAAATCACCAAGGGTAAAAGGAAGAGAGAGACCAGGAGATGAGGAAATATGTAGAGAGGGGATAGAAGATAATACTTTGAGGAAGAGTAGGGGAGAGGTGAACTCATAGACTAAGGGTGCAGTGAATAGAGACATTTAGTGACACAGATTGAAGAAAAGAAGAAAGTGGAGAGATTTACTTGAAGAAAATAGGAAGCTTGTCCAATTTAATGATGATCACCCTAAAAAAGAGAAGACCTGGATCCATAATGGAGTGATAAAGGGCCATATCTCGGTACATACTAGACAAAAATTGACACTAGTAAAGGGAGGTTGTCGAGGGACTATATAGAAAAGAAGGGGCTCCCTTGTGTAGAGGAAATCCAAATGATAAACTACCTAATAAACCTATGGAAGCCCTAATCTCAGTGGGAAGAGGGAAACATTTTTTTTTCTCATTGAAGGAAGGAGACTAACCTTCTAGGATCATCTGCACTTGAATACCATCTAAATCATTCCCTTGTGATATCATGGCTTGGAACAAGGGTGGAATACTATAGGAAGGAACTCTACAGTATTCCCTAAGGTTGGGAGGAAATGCATCCCCTCTGAGTCATCTAGGAGGATATGGAACACTCACATAGGTCCTATGGGATCCATAAATGCTCAAAATTTGACCATCTCAAATCCTATTGAAAAAAATTCATTTCAAATAGCTAATTGTCATATTTCCAATGGCGCAAATGGAAAGTCAAACAAAGTTTGTATGCAAAAGTTATGGGTAGTCAAATTTTAGGTCAAAGTCAAAATTCAAAGGGGTAAAAAGGACGTTCCATGTCCATACAGTGAAAATGTGGCATGACCATACAGTGGAAGTGGACACACCCCAAGGAGCCACATGGACTGATCATACAACTAACTTGGTAACACAGGTGGTTCAATCATGGGTTGACAAGTGGCATCTGAGTGGTCCAATGGTTTGTTGACATGTGGAATAGGTTATCCAATAAGAGGCTACCACGTGGTAGCCCCTCACTAGCCAGTATTAGTTAATATGTGGTAAACTTATTATGGAGTCTAAGACAATCAACCCCATGACCTCCAAAGCTCCATGCGTTAACAAATCTCCCACAACCAACATACCACACATTAATACTTAACGATATTACATGTTATAATATATTTAACATGATAAACTTTTATATGGGGGAGAAAAGGGACCGAGGACTAGCCCCATCCCCTAGTATATGTAATTTCATGTGACCATGTCCTATCCACGTGAGAGGGATTAACCTTATTTTCTAGTGGGATTTGTTATACCATGTATATGTTATATAACCGTATATTTTTAAATCACACCAATGGATAATATATATAGTATGTAGTTACATGCTATATATATAATATATATAACAAACTAACCACAAAATTATACGCCATGGATGGGACTAGAACCTACACCTATGCTATAATATTGGGTGGTTCTAACTGTTAGAATATAATGGATGTGCTCGTTTTACCATTGACAATATCTCTATTTTCACCCAACCATAGGTCGAATCCACCCTCCGAGCACCTTAACCTTGACAGAGAATTACTCTGGAAGCAAGACCTAGGCTAGATAGCTAAACAAAGGGTAGCACACCTTTCCCCAAGGATAGTGCACCAACAAGCGTTGATCAAATGTTCCAAACCCTAGCCAAGAGATAGACCAAGCCAAACATGATCTACTATCTGCATTACCTGCAATGGCATCTCTCCTCAAACCTGTGCACAAGACTAGGTACTGTAGTGTGCACAAGTTGTTGCTCTACAATTCTAAGACTGTCTACCAGAATGAGAGTTGGCCTCCTATATTTATACTAATTATGGATCACTTCCTGGGCCAACTTCTCATGCTGGGTATCTGTCTGTTCAGTATATTATTATTTCTTCTAGCCAACTTTTTCTCTTGGAATCTAATAACCTAATATAAAATATCTTCTTGAGTCGACAAGTCTACTAGGGTTATTAGCCAACTCCTTAGGGTTTCTTCTTGCTTCCCAGAGTATTCTATTCTCGTCAAGTTTACATGTGTAGGTAAATACCTCCCAAAGCTACCATAATATCAACACTCCCTCCTAGATAGGGAGGTATTATAGGTAATGGTATTGAGCACAAAACATACCATTCACCTGGTAGTATCAACATAGTCATCTAGACTATCTCATGACTAGATCATGAGCATCATTATCACCATCAGTGTCATCAGCTATATCATCTCTCGAAACCATACTCCATCTGAGTAATTAGACATGATGTTGGATAAGTCACTCACACCATAGAGTGATACAAGAGCCATTCTTATAATCTGGTCATATGTCCTAGAAGAGTAGATGTTCTGAACCATTTCCCATGTGGGAAATCTATGTCCTTTAATCATTCATCTGGTTGATAATCATTTACCAAACTGTTGATAGTCTTCAAGGTAATCAGAACAAAATAGAACACAGTTGTCTCTATCCATAGTAGTACATAACTACAATACAGTGGTACACTACCACACCAAGTAGAAAACAAGTACTTGATCAATAACGTATAGTCACGAACAGTGGAACACATCCACCACAATAGTATACATCTACTTTCATACAGTCTTCATAAAAACCATTTGATATCAACCTCCACATAAACAATGTTATGATATAAACTGAATCATCTGGGACAATCTTTCACTCACATCTGTGAGATCTGAAAGAATATCTGCCCTCAGAGTAGAACATCAATGATGGGATATATTCCCTATTCTTCGCAAACAAGGAAGAATTATTATTCTGATTTCTGAACCTGGACCATTCCTCACCCTAGGCCATTCCTTCTACACTAAAAAAAGTGTAACCTAGAGAGAATGAATCTGCCCTAAGGAATGCATGTTCCTGATTGCTGAGCCTGGACCATTCCCCACCCTGGGCCATTCCTCCGACACTAAACAAAGTGAAACCTGGAGAGAATGAATACACCCTAAGGAATTAATGTCCAGACCATTTCCTATGTTAACCACAAGAGGAAAATATTGTCCTATACCAACCTCCAAAACAAACCATTCCTCATGTTAACCACAATGAGAAATCGTTGTCTGGCAAGGTGGGCCAATCTTCTTGAGTAACCCTCAAGAAGAGAGACTACCCTAGACCAATCCCCATGTTAACAAAAATGGGAAGTCATTTTCTATGGTACATCAGAAATCTGGACCATTTCCCATGTTAACCACAATGGGAGATCATTGTCCGTCAGAGATCTCAATCCACTTTCCGAACTGGAAAGAATCTGCTTTTCTTGGACCATTTCTTCGAAATGAAAAATGTTTTTCCATCAATCAATAATACATCAGTTCTCCCTCCCAACCTGGGATTCATCACTTACTTTTTCAATAAGAAAGTCATCTCCACGAGCTCCAGCTTGAGTACGCAAACTCTTTCATATTGAAAAGAAGTTTCATCAAAATGTCTTCTTATCTGCTCATCTGTGGAGATATGTATTGGAAAACCACTTTCTCCTTTCTGAACTTTATCACAGATAATGTAATGCATGATTTCAAATGTACTTTGGTCTAGAACACTGGTCTTCTTTGAAGGCTTTATATAGATCTGATCAATAAAGTATATCATTGTTTGGAAAAATGGAACATATCCATGTGGAACTTCTTATGTCATCATGAGATCTTTGTCATGGATTGGTAATCTATCACCCTGATCTTTTGAGTAATCATTCTGATATAATATCTTTGTTATAGAGAATCTTCACCACACTTTTGTTGTGCACTAGAAGTTGTCTTCTTCCATCTGCATACAAGAGTCTCTTTCTGGTATGCCTCAAAGTCTTGAGGTTGCTCTTCATACACTTTGTATTCAATTTCTATGGAGAACATTCTTTGCATTCATCTGATGTAGAACTCCAACCCATAGATGATATAATGACTCATGTAGAGATATGTCTGGTTTATCAGAACGAGTAATCGTCATAGTCTTCTCCCTCCATCTGGGAGAACCTCTAGTTCTAGATCTTGCAATGCTCTTCATCACAACTTTTAGGTCTTCTTGATTGCTTTCATATCAGGCTGGTAATCTTGTGATTCATAATACAATGACTAGTTGTTTAGACTTCTTTTATTTCTTGGAATATTCATATTCTTCTTCATGTTTTTCTTTAGCTTTGGACAATGATTCTTGTAGTGACCATACTTTTGACAGTTGAAGCATTGTATTTCTGAAGTATCTTTCTCTTTATTTGTCTTCCTCTTTGAACCAAACATCCTTTTGTTCCTAAAGTTCTTGAATCCTACTATGAAGGCTTGATCATCGTACTTATTTTGGGGTTTCTCTTTTTCATTGATCCTGGATTGTTCTTGAGCACAGTAAGTCCAAAGCTCTTCAAATGTAGGATACTCCTTCCTTGTGTTCACGCTTGCATCAAATGCATCCCACATCTTGGGAAGACCATTGAGTAATATGTTTACCAATTCCTTCTCTAAGATGATCTCTTCAATATCTTGTAGTTGATCTCTTAATTGAGAGATTCTTACAACATATCATGTTATGTTGTCGTCATCATTCATCTTCATGTCATGGAGCTCATTCTTCAGACTTATTACTTGTCCAATGTTTCTGACTGAGAAGAGGTTTGTCAGGGCATCGTACATATTCTTCGATGAATCAAGATGGGAGATGTAGGGCATCAAGTGGTCTTTTATAGATTCCACTATGATACTCCTAGCATTGATGTCACCATCTTTGAACTTCTCCATAACTACAATGTTCTGCGGTTCCTTCTCTTTTCCTTCTTCAAACTCTGGTTCCACGATATTTCCTTTCATGATATCTAACACTTTATTCTTGGAAAGGATGAGGTCAATCCTTGTCTTCCACACTCTAAAGTTTAGAAGCTCCATCTAACTTGTTCTCTGAATTCATAGAGTAAGTCATGGCTGCTTTGACTTGGTCAACCCTAGATCTGACCAAAAAACTCAAACTTCATGTCCTGGATTTCTGAGAGTACCAGGAGATGTGCTAGGCTAGGGAGCACTGATCTATATGGATATTAGGTCAATACCTTCACTTAAGGTGACTCAATGAGAGGATTATGGTTTCTGCAACTACACCTTCTACTAACCCTAGCGGCAATGCTATGGTGACTGCTCTTGCTAGAAACCCTGGTGGCAGTTCTTCAATCTGTTCAATATCCTTACAGCTATGTTTACTTCCATCGGTTAGACTAAATGAAGGAGGTGTGGGCCCATAACCTATTAGAAAATAATGGATGTGCTCATTTTACCATTGACAATATCTCTATTGTCACCCAACGATAGACCGAAGCCACCCTCCCAGCACCTTAACCTTGACAGAGAATCACTCTAGAAGAAAGCCCTAGGCTAGACAGACAAATAAAGGGTAGCGCACCTTTCCCCAAGGATAGTGCACCAACAAGTGTTGATCAGATGTTGACATAGACCCCTGACCCTCTGGCCGTGATCCGCACAGGATCATTCTAAATTCTCCTCAAGCTAAAGCGGCTCCCTCAGATCCCTATTGGAACCTCATGAATATGATCCACAGATCCTTCATGAAAACCCTCCTTATGCAACTTAACACTAGGCGTGAGCCTTACACATCCATGCGACCACAACCGGGCCTTAGCACAAGCACCTTTCGCAACTCGTGAGTTCGTGAGTCAATGACCCTCGACTCCTCTTTCTCCAAACCTTCGATACCCGAGATGTGATACGGGTATGGATCCCTCCTCACTAGCGCCTACTACATATAACCATAGGCTAGGCTAAACACTATCACTACTCACAACTCGCGACTTCGCGAGTTGGAGTGGTGAGCTTTCATGCTCCTCCTTTGCGAATCCCCGAAATGCGATAAGTCAACAATGGGTTAACTCCTTCCCAGGTGACATGTTTCCACCACTTGTCACCCACTTCCACCTTCCTCTGGGCGCTTGTTGTTATGCCACCTATCAACCATGCAGCCCCCACCTAACAGATATGCTATGTGTTCGTACGATCCCTTGGCGCTCGACACTTCACGACTTCGCAGTCGAAAATAAATTCTTTCAATCCCCAAACCCCCCGATATGCGATACCCCGTGAAGGTTCTGATCCAACGGTTCTCCCGTGAATTGGATCCAATGGTTTGGATCTCCTTCCCTCTTCCTTGTAACTCAAGACTTCGTGAAACCAAGAATTTGGTCTGCCCTCCAAACCCACGAACCCCAAATTTGTGAAATGATCCAACGACATGGATTGAAACAAGATCAATGTCTCATATTGACCTTTGAATCTTGGGTGATGGGTTTCACTGGCCTCTAACCACCTTGCAACTCTGCAAGATCCAATGACTCTCGCAACTTTGGCACTTCCTTCACAAAGGCCTCTCACCGTTCGTTCACTCTTCTCAAGGATCTTGGGACAAAATGGCTTGGCGTTCTTCCACCTGAGCTTGACCTCTGCGAGACGATTTCGATCTCCGCCTCCCTTTGAACACTTCAAAGGTGCTATCCCTCTTGAGCTCTTGCTTGCAAATTCAAGCCTCCAAAAGGAATCCTGCTCGCACTCCTTGCAACAAACTTTCAATTAACTTCTCGTTATTTGAATCTTCGACCCTGTGCACTTTTTTCAACAATAGTCCTTCAGCCTTCACCTTAGTTGATAAATTCTAAGGCCTCAACCAGCCTGTTCACACCTTGCATGGCTCTGTGCTTCACTTGCACTTCTACTGGTATGAGAACAATGATATCTCTCCTAAGCTTTCTAAGATAAAAATCAGACCCTTGTCAACGCACTCCTTGCGTATGTTCACTGCATTCCTTGCAGGAATTCTCAGAGAGAGAAACAATTGAAACTCATTCTTCCTTTCTTTCTGACTCCATACATTCAACATGAAATCATACACACAACACAGCATTGAGATAAATGCATAACAAAAAAACAAATCAACTATAAACATACCATTCAACAAATGTAAACAATAATCATCATAACACCATGAAAATTGAGTCAAAGTGTTATGTATTAACTCAAGTGCTCCTATGCATGGGTTCTTCTCTACAACTCTTTGCTACAGCTCTATAGCTTATCAAATCTGAATGATGATAATGTTCTTCATACAATGATACAAGGGTGAGGGTGTCTATATCTGTTTTCCCTCCTACGCTTCTAAACTGTCTAATATAACATTCATATCTACCTACTTTACATTAATAGACATAAATGCCTATTACATTCGGTAGATGAGAATAATTTCTCCAAATCTGTTCATATCTCCAAGACATAAATGTAAGTACGCTTATAAATGTAAGTACGCTTCTCCCAGCTATTACATTAATGCTTCAGACTTCAAAATTCAAAACGTTTTCATAAAAATGTGTCATTTTTTTCATCTGCACGTCCAATTGTTCCTTTGGCTAGGCGCGCGCTTTGGTTTTTTATGATGCTCCTGCATCATACTCCTTCTCTTGAAAATTTTCATGAACTCTTGTTCATGATCTCTTGCACAGTCTGTCCATGCCTTTGAATTGCTACTTCATCCTCGCAACTGGCATCTTCAACTAGATGTCCCTTCCACTTGACCAAGTATTCAAAATACTCCTTTCTCCTGGTCTTTCTACTAATCCTCTTGTCAATTATACTTTCCATCTGCATCTTTTCATCTACAGGCATTTGTTTTGTCCATTGAACTTCTTCTTGCTCATCTTCTTCTCCTGCTTCTCCAGCTCTGTATGGGTACAAGTTTGGGACATTGAATATTGGTGAGATTCCGACCCCATCGGGTAATTCAATCTCATATGAATTTGCCCCAAATTTCCTTATGACCTTGCACAGTTCAATCTTTTTCATCTTCAACTTGTTATACATTCCCCTTGGAAACCTTTCCTTCCTCAAATGCGCAAGAATCAAATCATCAAATTCAAATTGAAGTTCTCTCCTATGTTGATCTGCTCTCCACTTGTATTCTTGACTTGAACTCTGCAATCACTCCTTAATTCGCCTATGAATCTCCCTCATTCCTTTTGCAAAGTCCTCTGCACTAGCACTTCTGAATTCAGCTTGTTCTGCATCTTTCAATTTAGAAACTCCCCTTGGTTGCATTCCATATACAACTTGGAATGGACTCTGCCCTATGCTTCTATTGAGTGAATCATTGTAAGTGAATTCCGCCTGTGGCATAATGTGATCCCATTGACTGTGGTGTTCAGTTACTAAGCTCCTCAGCAAATCTCCCAAGCTCCTATTTACAACCTCAGTCTGTCCATCCGTCTAAGGATGATACGCTGAGATAAAAGACAAACGTGTCCCCAACTTCTTTCATAAGGTCCTCCAGAAATGTCCTACGAACTTGGTATCTCAATCAGAAACGATACTCTTTGGAAAACTGTGAAGTATGACGACTTCCTTGATAAACAGGTTTGCAATATGGGTTGTGTCACTGGTTTTCTGGCATGGTATGAAATGTGCCATTTTTTAAAATCTATCGACTACCACAAAGATTGAATCATATCCTCTCAGTGTCCTTGGCATTCCCAATACAAAATCCATGCTCACTGTGTCCCATGGACTTTCAGGAATGCATAACAGTTGGTATAACCCTATGTTCTTCCTTTTTCCCTTCGTGTGCTGACAAATTCTGCACCTATCCACAAATTTCTTCACATTCGTCCTCATCCCTAGCCAAAAATATGAGTCATTCAACTTTGAGAACATTTTATCATGACCGAAGTGTCTAGCTAATCCGTCACTATGTTTTTCCTTTAGTAAATTCTCCCTCATCAAGCATTTTGGAATACATAGTTGATTCCCCTTGAACAATAATCCATTCTGGATCATGTATTTAGTCCATTGCTTATATCTCTGAGAATTGGATTCTCAGATGCCTCATATGCCTCCTTGAAGTCTCTATCATCTCTGTACATTTATTTGAGGTTATCAAAACCCAAAGTCTTGACTCTGAATTCTTGCATAAGCAAACATTTCTTTCTCAAAGCATCAACAACTTTGTTAGCAGTTCTAGAAATATGCTTAATCGCAAAAGTAAAATTCTGCATGTATTCAACCCATTTAGCATGTTTTTGGTTCAACTTCTCCTGTCGAGTCACAAATTGTAAATCGTGATTATTGTTGTACAAAACAAACTCCTTGGGAACCAAATAGTGTCTCCATTTCTTCAGCGCTTGTATGACTTCATAGAATTCTTTGTCATACGTGGAGTACTTAATCTTTGCTTCATTCAATTTTTCACTGAAGTATGCGATCGGCCTGTCGTCTTGGCTCAAGACCACTCCAATTGAAAATCCACTCGCGTCACACCTAACCTGGAATGTCTTGTTGAAATCTAGAAAAACTAGAATTGGTTGCTCAGTGGTCTTATTCTTCAGCAGCTTGAAGCTCTTTTCTGCTTCCTCCGTCTAGTGAAAAGATTTATGTCTTTTCTTCACCGTATCCATCATTGGCGCACTAATTCCACTAAAGTTTCGGATAAATTTCCTGTAGAAGCTAGCCAAACCATGGAAGCTTCGTACTTCAAATACACTCTTCGGCGATGGCCAATCCTTAATCACCTTTATCTTTTCTGGATCCATTTTCAGTTCATTTGCAGAGATAACAAAACCCAAATAAATGAGTTTCGTCCTCATAAATGAAAATTTCTTCATATTGATCAGCAATTTCTCTTGTTGTAATCTCCTCATTATTGCAGCTAAATGCTTTAAGTGTTCTGCTTCTGTCTTGCTGAAAATTAATATATCGTCAAGATATACAATGACGAATTTCCCTATGAAATCCTTCAAGACTTCATTCATCAACCTCATGAAAGTACTGGGCGCATTCGTTAAGCCAAATGGCATGACAACCCATTCATACAGCCCCTCATTCGTCTTGAATGTTGTCTTCCATTCATCACCTTCTCTCATTCGAATTTGATGATACCCGCTTTTCAAATCAATCTTTGAAAAAAACTTTGCTCCACTCAAGCAATCCATCAACTCGTCCATCCTTGCCAATGGAAATCTGTATCTGATGGTAATCTTATTAATTTCCCTTGAGTCTATACACATTCTCCAGCCTCTGTATTTCTTTGGGTTGAGCACTTTCGGAACAGTCCATGGACTCAAGCTCTCCCAAATCAATCCTTTGTCCCTTAAGTATTGGACCTGTTTCTTAACTTCTTCATTTTCCTACGATGTCAATATGTACGCTTCTTTGCTCGGTAAACTAGCCCCAGGTATAAGATCGATATGATGGCTTATACTCCTGATAGGTGGCAATGAACAAGGTAGTTCGTCCACTACTATATCAGCAAATTCTCCTAGCAACTCCTAAATTTCTTCTGGTAGGTCATCTATCCTCGTACTGGTCAAAACAATTTTTGGCTTCCTGACCACAATAAATTGTGTGTCTTCCTTCTTCTTAACCTCATTAAGAAGTTCCTTCCCACTCATGAGAAGTGCAGTGTTGCTCATCTCTGTTTTCACCTCTTTACACTTAATCGAAAACAACATGTGCGTCCTACCATTTTTCTCCAGGGTGTACGTGTTCTTTATCCCATCATGAACCACGTTTCTGTCATATTGCCATGGTATACCTAGCAATAGATGACAAACATCCATGGGAATGACATCCCATAATATTTCATCTTTATATCCTCCTATTTTAAATTCAACTAAACATTGTTTAGTGACATTTACCTAATGTCCTTTCTGTAGCCACGAAACTCTATATGGGCTTGGATGTACAACAGTCTCCAACTCCATCTTTTCTACCATCTCTGTAGATACAAGATTGTCTGTGTTACCACTGTCCACTATGACCTTGCATACTCTATCCTTAGTTTTGCAAGTAGTCCTAAATAGACTATTTCTTTGGGTCGAGTTCTCTGGTTCCTTCTCTAGCTTCAAGAGAACTTTCCTCATCATTAAGGATCTTCCGCCCTCAGCATCTTCTGCCTCAACATTCCTTCCTTGAGCTTTGGAAATGTGAGTTTCACCACCTTATTTCTTCTTATCTGGACACTCATAGGATTTATGTCCTATTTTTCCACAAACAAAGAATTTCACTTCGCCTCCTCTGCCTCTTCCTCTTCCTCTGGCTCGAGGAAAAGTATTTCTATCAGCATATTGCCTTCTTTGTGAGCTTCCTCCCCTCTCAGGTTGAGTTTGAGGTTTCTTCTCCTCTTCTTTAGGTCTCTGAATCCTAACTTGGGAAATTATCTCGCCTCTACTTTGAATTATGCCTCGGCCTCTTTGACCTTGCTTCCGGCTCAGCTTCTCTTCATCTTTCAGAGCCATATGATAATCATCTTCCATAGTCTGAATGGTCATCATGCTCATCTCATATTGAATGTCATATCATAGACCATTCATGTACCTGGTAAATTTTTCATCATCACTTTCCCGATGACCTGCTCTGATGTTTATCCTGTAGAATTCTTCAGTGTATTCTTTCACTGACATCAACTTTTGTCTCAAATTCTGCATCCTTCGAAACAGAGTGATTTGATAATCCCTAGGTATAAAATTGGCTTTCATATTTGCAACAATTCTATCCCAGCTTTTGATTTTTTGCTTGCCCTTGTAGCGTCTGTCAGCCTGTAGTTCATCCCACCATAGTGTTCCATGCCCTTTAATTCTAGTAACAACATGTTTGACTTTCTTGTCTTCCTCGACATCCTCATAGTCGAACTATTTGTCTAGAGCTCTAATCCAGTCTAGAAGCTCTTCAACATCCAAGTTGCCTTCATACACTGGAATGTCCATTTTTTCCCTAGCACCTTTCCTTGCAACAATCCTAAATAGGTGTTCTTCTGCAGCATCTTCGACTACAACTTCTTCATTTCCATCTTCATTTTCACTTCCAACCTCGTTGATATCCCCAACAAACTGTGTGCCTCTGTGTTGTCTCCATAGCATCAAGTCTAACACATAAATCACGCATTTCTCTTTCCACTGCTAGATCAGGTATTTGCCTTTCTCTTCTTCTCAGTGACATGGCTGTAAAATTTTCCTCTTTTCTCTCTGCTACATAAATAAAAGAATTTGTTCTAGGCTCTGATACAACAATTGACGTAGACCCCCGACCCTATGGTCGTGATCCGCACAGGATCAGTCTAAATTCTCCTCGAGCCGAAGCGGCTCCCTTAGATCCCTATTGGAACCTCACGAATTCGATCCACAAGTCCTTCATCAAAACCCGCCCTGCACAACTTAACACCAGGTGTGAGCCTTACATCTCCATGTGACCAAAACCGGGCCTTAGCGCAAGCACCTTTCGCAACTCACGAGTTCATGAGTCAATGACCCTCGACTCCTCTTTCTCCAAACCTTCAATACTCGAGATGCGATACGGGTATGCCTCCCTCCTCACTAGTGCCTACTATATATAATCGTAGGCTAGGCTAAACACTAGCACTACTCATGACTTCGCGAGTTGGAGTGTTGAGCTCTCGTGCTCCTCCTTTGTGAATCCCCAAAATGCAATAATTCAACAATGGGTTAACTCCTTCCCAGGCGACGTGTGTCCACCACCTGTCACCCGCTTCCACCTTCCTCTGGGTGCTTGTTGTTACGCCACCTATCAACCACGCGGCCCCCACCTAATGGATATGCTACGTGTTCGTACGATCCCTCGGTGCTCAGTACTTCGCGACTTTGCAATCGAAAATAAATTCTTTCAACCCCCGAACCCCCTGATACGCAATACCCCATGAAGGTTCTTATCCAATGGTTCTCCCGTGACTTGGATCCAACGGTTTGGATCTCCTTCCCTGCTCCTCGCAACTCGAGACTTCATGAAACCAAGAATTTGGTCTTCCCTCCAAACCCACGAACCCCGAATTCATGAAATGATCCAACGATGTGGGTTAAAATGAGATCAATGACTCATATTGACCTTCGAATCCTAGGTGATGGGTTTCACCAAACTCTAACCACCTTGCAACTCTACAAGATCTAATGACTCTCACAACTTCGACACATCCTTCACGAAGGCCTCTCACCATTCGTCCACTCTTCTCAAGGATCTCGGGCCAAAATGACTTGGCATTCTTCCACCTGAAGTTGACCTCTGCGAGATGATTTCGATCTCCACCTCCCTTTGAACACTTCAAAGGTGCTATCCCTCTTGAGCTCTTGCTTGCAAATTCAAGCCTCCAAAAGGAATCTTGCTCGCACTCCTTGCAGAAAAATTTCAATTAACTTCTCGTTATTTGAGTCTTCGACCCTGTGCACTTTTTGCAACAGTAGTCCTTCAGCCTTCACCTTAGTTGATAAATTCTAAGGCCTAAACCAGCCTGCGCACACCTTGCACAGCTCTATGCTTCACCTGCACTTCTGTTGGTATGAGAACAACGATATCTCTCCTGAGCTTTCTGAGATAAAACTCAGACCCTTGTCAATGCACTCCTTGCAGACGTTCATTGCATTCCTTGCAGGAATTCTCAAAGAGAGAAACAATTGAAACTCATTCTTCCTTTCTTTCTGAATTCATACATTCAACATGAAATCATACACACAACACAACATTGAGATAAATGCATAACAGAGAAACAAATCAATTGTAAACATACCATTCAACAAATGTAAACAGTAATCATCATAACACCATGAAAATTCAGTCAAAGTTTTATATATTAACTCAAGTGCTCCTGTACATGGGTTCTTCTTTACAGCTCTCTGCTACATATCTATAGCTTATCAAATATGAATGATGATAATGTTCTTCATACAATGATACAAGGGTGAGGGTGTCTTTATCCCTTTTCCCTCCTATGCTTCTAAACTGTCTAACCTAACATTCATATCTACCTACTTTACATTAACATAATTAAATGCCTATTACATCCAGCAGATGAGAATAATTTATCCAGATCTATTCATATCTCCAAGACATAAATGTAAGTACACTTCTCCTAGCTACTACATTAATGCTTCAGATTTCAAAATTCAAAACGTTTTCATAAAAACGTGTCTTTTTTTTCATCTGCACGTCCAGTTGTTCCTTTGGCTAGGCGCATGCTTTGGTTTTGTACAATGCTCCTGCATCAGATGTTCCAAACCCTAGCCAAGAGATATTCCAAGCCAAACTTGATATGCTATCTACAGCAGTTGCAATGGCAACTCTCCTCAAACCTGTGCACAAGACTGGGTACTGTAGTGTGCACAAGTTGTTACTCTGCAATTTTAAGTCTGCCTGTCAGAATGAGAACTGGCCTCCTATATTTATACTAATTTTGGCTAACTGCCTGGGCTGAATTCTCATTCTGGGTGTCTTTTTGTTCAGTATATTATTATTTATTCTAGCCAACTTCTTCTCTTGGAGGCTAATAACCTAATATAAAATATCTTCTTGAGCCGACAAGTCTACTAGGGTTATTAGCCAACTCATTAGGGTTTCTTCTTGCTTCCCAGAGTATTCTATTCTCTTCAGGTTTACATGTGGAGGTAAATACCTCCCGCAGCTACCATAATATCAACACTAACCACTACACCAGCTACTCCAGATATAGTGGAGATTCCGCCAAAATTAATAATATAGTTTCCAGCTAATTTGGGAGGCAGTTTAAGGATTGTGGCCTATATATTGGGTACGGATCCCAATGTAATGACACACATACCTATGAAAATAATCCAAGGTGTGTGTATCTCGAGATAGGGCATAGATCGTGAGATTGTACATATTGTATCGAAGTACATGCAAGTACAACTTAATTTTTGGTTGCACCGTAAAGTGTGTCAAATGGTATCTTGACAGAATTTCAAGTCTCTTATATTGATTCTGCATGATTTTTCCAAAGGATCGTGAATATGAGGTCTATTTTTTTTATTTGAGTTCATTTGTAAAAAAATGTACTCAATTTGTCATTTATGAGTATTTAATGCATTGTTTTGTGTGCCAAAGAGCGTAAAATTGAGCTAGTTTGGAAAGTGATCGACTTTATCATCAAAAGTTTCATAATTTCATAGGGATTTCAATCATGAACTCTGTTTTTACATTTGAGTAGTGTATTTTCATAGCATCCTCAATATTGGGTTAGTTGGTCCATTTATATGGTATTTTTGGGTATTTTGGGATGAAGATAACCAGATTAATTGTTTTGAAAGGAACTTAAAGATCAAACAAAATATGTTATCAACATTGTCATTTGAGTTCTTTTATGTCATCTCATTTCCACTTCAATATAATCTTCAGTTTTATGGGTTTTTGGTAAAGAACACATCATCAAAAGTTTGCAATCACCTCAATAGATCCTAGAAATTATACAAAAACAAGTTATTTACTACATGTATATATTTTCAGCAATAAGTGGTGCCTAAAGATTTTTAGATCACTGAGTCAGTTGGCTACTAATAGTTATTAGATAAATGTTTAACTTGATCTATCTGAAATATGTTCGATATTGTAAATATGATGATTGTGGTTTGATTGGTAAAAGTGAAAATATGTGATATGCATAGATTGGAATATTAGATTAAAATGGAATGTATAATTTTATTTCCGTTGTTAGAACTGTTAAATTCATGAATCCAAGTGAACATTGTGTGGTTTTGTATATCCCTAGAAGTCTTGCAACATTGAGAGGAAAGTTGACAAGATATGGACAAAAAATCTGTTTTGGAGATGACGGCAGTATTCTGATCTCTGTGAAGTTCTGGGTATATTAAGAATCCCTAAGTACTATTAGAACCTCCTATCCTTAAGTGGAAAGTTTATAGGATATTCAAGAAGCTCACTTTTTTTGGTTGTGGAGCTTGATTATCTTCCTGATTCATAGGTCTTTGTTTTCAGCCATGTCTATACCCCATGAAAACTGTACACCCCTCCACATGGGGGGGTTATAGGGAGAGATTTCACCGCTGCGGGGTCCAAGGGGATCATCCCCTCGGCTTGGGGGTCCAGGGGAAAGTGATCCCCCGAAGGAAAAATTGCCTTGTAAATGTATATTGTAATTTCATAGTAAATATAAATCATTCATTATAAGGTCACAGATCTGACTGTATAAGTTATGATAGGCTTTTTTTCCCTAGAAGGAAATCCTCTTTTATGAGGGAATTGTATTGCAGTTGTGTATTCATTGTGAATAGTGTATTCTCGGAGAGGATACTAACAGAGAAAGAAGAGGAAGTTATAGCGGGTGTGTTGTAGGTTGTATCCCTTCATTTTGTTGGATAATAAAAATGAAGGACTTCGAAATTTCTCTAGTGGATGTAGCCCACACTAGGTGAACCAAATATATATGTGTCTCTATTGTATTGTGTATCTTTTGTGTTTTATTTCCGCATTTGTTTTATTTTATTGATCCGCGATCCTATTTTTCTAACAACTTTCAATGAAGTTGGAAAGACGTTGGGAGTATTAAAGCGGTTTATGAATCCTGTAGGACCTGGAAAACCTTAAGGGTCAACATGTTGGAACCCAAAATTGACTAAGTCACAAGTTGGGCTATCACTCTAATGAAGGAGCTATATTTTGATTTGGATTGATTCCTCGTTGTTGATTCCTTACAGCGAGTGTATCTCAGTCATTCTTCGAAAGGTGAAACTATGGAAGAGTCAAGTTGAGAACTTGATGGTGATCGTTGATGCATGAAAGGAGTATTTGATGAGATATGAGTCATTTTTCGAGAGCATAGTTCTTAAAATAGACCAACATTTGGAGTGATAAACTCTGACGATGGTGAAAAGGGTTGTGGCAATAGATCTATTGGAGGATCCATTCTCACCATTGGATATGGTAGGATCATTTTCATGAACAAAACCTGAGATCATAGGATCCATCGATTTGAAGATGGTTGATACAAAGGATTCGATTTGTTGATACCAAGCTCAGTTTCATCAAAAGAAGAGTAGTTGAAAGCCTTGGGGAGTAGGTTGGAGCAATGAGATGACAATGATAAAATATCATGGGAGTCACTGATCTATCAAAATAATTCTAGGAAGATCGTATTTGTTGGATCTTAGTTTGACTTTCCATGAGAAAGGGGGTCATGAAAATTAGCTATTTCCCAGGTTAGAACCCAAATATTAGATACTGACCATTGGCATAAGTGTCATGAACATCGTTGGATCTAGCCGAAGTGATCGTCGGGACTAGACGGTCGAGAGTAGACCTCAAATTTTAAGTGATTGCACTTCGATGATGAAAACAAAGAACTTTACAAGGTTAAATGAGATCCATTGATTTGTGAATGGGAGAGATAGAAATTTGGTCGTATATTCTCATAGGTCCCACTTGATTTCCTTAGAATAATTTCAAAGGACAGGATTTAATCGTCATGCGATATAAAGGAACCAACATGATCGGATACGTTGGTTTTCAGGGTCCGAGAGCCATTGGATATAGAGACTAGACTCATAAGAGTTCATTGTTGGAGCTTGAGGATGGAGGTGACTTAACTCTCTATGAAGGAGAGGGAACCCTGACAAAGATTAAGAAGGGTCCCAAGAGATCGGAATCAATGAGTTGACAAGCCACATGGCAGGTGCTACAATAGTGCCACCTCAGATGGAACAAATGACAAGTAGTCATGTGGATTCCACATGGAAGTTAGTTATATTTGACACCTATAAGCCAAAAAAAAATTGGGGAATATAAATTTTGATATCAATCTCTAATTTGGGCATGATTTTAGTTGTTGGAAATCTCTCAATGAGTAAAATCCATTTATGTCTTCCATTACAAAAGAAGGATTGAGTGAAGAAGAGGAAATATTGACATCCCACTGGCCTAAGTAAGGATTAGGGGGTTGAGTGTGTTACAGAGTGGCATCATAGTGGTGTCAAAACTATAGGATTGAATGGGTCACTAATACCACTTAAAATAGTTTAAGAAATATTTTTATTATGCCTAGAATGTGTGCTATGATGTTGATAAATGTAATGGCTAACAATGTTTCACTATTTTAACATGTAGGAAGTACTAAACAGAAGGGTTGGTGGAAGTGAATTGTGCAACAAAACATGGAAGACACATTTCATTTACGAGATGAGGAATCTGATGGACGGAGGGATAGAGAAACCCCTCCAGATATGATGGCCACTATTAGAATCCTGAAGGAAGATAATGAGAGGCTCATGAGAGCCAAGGATGAACAGGAAGAGTTGAATGTAATGATATTGTAGATCTTTTCTGAATTTCAGAAGAATTTGTAGCAAGGCCTCAATAATGAATAATTGCAACAATCGAAGAGGTTGAAAACCCATTCAAATTCCAAAAATCATGGATTATCTCATAGTAATGTGGGAAGTATTTCTTCCAAGAAGGGGCATCTGAATGTTAAGAAGAGTAAAGTTGGTGGAAGTATTTCAATGGATTCATTTAGTAGGAAGATTTATTCCAAAGAGATATCCAACGGTGACACTGAATATAGTGTTCCAAGGAAGAAGAAGAGACATTCATAGAGTTCGCTTACTAAATAATTCAAGAAGGCTAAGCCACCTACCTTTGACAGAGAAATTAAGAAAGGAGAATAAGTTGAGGCATGGTTTTTTGGTCTGAAGAAGTACTTTTGGGTACACATTTCCTCTGAGAATACCAAGGTAAGGATTTCCATCTTCAATATGAATGGAGGAGCCTCCATTTTGTGGGAGGACCTTAAGGAAATCAAAGGACTGAGGGAGAGCAAACTTACTTGGAAGCAGTTTGAAAAGTACTTCATAAAGGCACACTTATCGAAGAAGTACTTCGATGACAAAATCATGGAATTCCATGAGCATAAGTTGGGTCAACTTATTATGGACACCTATTATAAAATATTCATGGAACTACTAAGGTATGTTCCTTAGACCAAATATGATAAATCAAGAGTGCAACATTTTCTCAATGAATTTCCATAGTCCTATCAGGATAGAATTGAATTTGGTAAGCCAAATACGTTCCAGGATAGTATAAAGAAGGCTAAGTGTTGTTATGACCAATACAAGCATAATCAAGAGACTTCTAAGGACTGGAAGAGAAAGGATAAGAGTGGATTCTAGAAAAAGGGATTCAAGTTATTTCCATAAAAGAATCCAAAATGGGGTGCACGGTTTGGTCAACCAAGTAGAAGTGCACATCAGAAGAATTTTCCATCTTAGACTGGAAATAGGACAGCAAAGTAGGAAAGATAAAGATAAGAGATTCCTAAGAAAGGACCTTTGAAATGTTGGGGTTGTGGAGAACTGCACATTTTTATGGATTTCCCTCATAGGAAACATGACAATAATAATGTCTATCATGTATGGGAAGCAACCACATTCAAATATGTGGCAAAAATTGTGCCAAGGATATATGCAATCATGGAGAATCGGTAAGTAGACCACTAGGATTTAGTAGTGGAGCTGGAAGATATAATTGCAAAACAACCCATTTCTATTTTAATTAAAACTAGATCTAATATTAGTTATGTCTCAGCATAAGTTGTTGAAGCATGTGCTTTATAGAGGAATAAACATGC
>SNQJ01S0052560.1:27251-45699 GCA_010110895.2 Picea sitchensis
AGAGAACCAAGGTCACTCTTGGGAGAAAGAAGGACTTTTTCTCAAGGGATGAATCCCAAAGGACTATGATTCAAGGAGATATTGGATAGGTGAGGAAGAAATTTCATATAGAGATCAACTCATGTCAAAGGAGAAGGGAGAACGGGTCGGCCACAGGAAGATCCGACAAATCGGAGCCACCACAGTTGGGTGGAGTTGTATGTGCTCCAAAGTTCACTGAGGGTGCATATGAACTCAAGATAGAGTGCAGGAAAGTGTGTATGTATATGAGCTACAGTGAGCCAGGGAACACATAAGTTTCAGAAAGTGAATGTACAAGGTCATACATCAACAACATAGCTTCTAGGTTTTGCAAGTGCTTTCTATAGTTTTCAGTATTTCTATGTGGGCTATTTTTCCAGTAAGGGAGCACCTATAAGCTTTGATATAATTCTAATGATAAGCAGATTTGAAGGGAATAAATCTTTGTGTGTTGTGTGAGATTTGGTTTCTAGTTTTGCTTCTGCTATATTTATTTCCTTTAATTATTCCAATCATTGTATTTTGTTTTGTGAGTCACAAATCTAATTTACAACAAGAAAAACACTAGTAAGCAATTTATCTAGGTGTTGGGATTTCAAAATTTGATACGTATCAGAGCTTGCACTCTAAGAGGGAGATCAAATTCAGATACATAGTACTTTATGAAAGTGGATCTATTAGATCTCATTAATACTCTATAAGGATAGTTTTCTTTATTACAATCGGCAAGAAGCAAGCATAAATAAGTCTTTAATATATGTTTTTATATAAAATGGTCTCAACTCAAAATGGTTGGACTTCGCATAATTCTAAAAATACTAAATTTTACAATATGTAAAACTGAAAACCTCCGTTGGCCTTATCCTATGTCTCTTCCTCCGTTGGCAGAGGTGTTTCTTCTCCTCATCCTTTACTTGGAAATAGTTGTCATCTAATCCTGACCTGTATGAGTCGTATGCACATGTTTTATCACTTGTTTCCATATGTGTTGGCTTTCTTGTATTCGACACATTGGATGCATCTCCTCACTAACTGTAACACCAACCCAGAAGGTGCAGTTGCCTCGTTTGCTTCAAAAATGTATAACTTATTTTCTATCTGGGGAAACCTTTCCTGTATCTTCTTTGCTCCCAAATATGTGTCATGTAACTCCATCCTTGGACTTAGTATCCATTTTTTTATTTGGATAAGATCAATTTGGTTCATTTACTGGATGATCATCATGGCCTCTTCTTTTCTTGTCCTAGAGTTACATTGGTTCCTTGCTATGTCAATATTTCCCAGGGCTTCAGAGATATTATTTCCTTCAACATAAAGTAGACCTTTGTCTAGTGAAGATATTTCTTCTAGACAAGCTTTGTGTACCTCTCTAGCCAATATTTTTCTTTCGGCAAGATTTGATTCCCAGGCCTTCAAAATTATGTCACCTCTGATTTGCTAAGATAGAGACAGTTGAGGAGCTCTTGATACATCATATTTTGGTACTAGACAGATATCCTTTTGAAACTTATCTCGAGTTCCATGGGCTTCCCTTTCTTTAATGTAAATGTTATTCAGGGAAAGGTCTACCACCTAGTAACAATTTTGAATGGCTTCCACTTTTGTAAAAGGATCTTGCTCAGTTGATTCCATCTTCTCATGTACTTCCATTGCTTGAGCTTGGAAAGCTACCATATCTACTATTTCACCTTCAACCAAGTATACATTGGCTTGTAGTTTCTTGATTAATTCTTCTTGTTAAGTGACCAACTCTTTGTTGTCCTGTGAGTTTTGATGGAGCTCATCGAGGTTAGATTTCAGTTGTTGGATCTCATGTTTGTCATCAGCTATGACTTGTCCAAACTCTTTGTTCATCTTATTTCTGGCATCGCTTTCCATGGTCATCATCTAGTCTGGCAACTTTCTTACCAAAATATTTCTCTATTTCATCTAATTCGCTAGATTTTCTACTGAACATTGATTGGCCATGGAAAAGGAACCTAATGAGCCCACCATTTCCCTAAATAATTTTGTATCATCTAAACCCTATCCATCATACAACATTCTTTTCCTTTTGACTACTGTACCATATTTTTTATGCATTTCTCTTTTAACTATGGCCCTTCTCCTCTTACTGAAAAAGAAGTCCGAAGGAGGCATTTCTTCGGCTGAAATCGGAGTAAGGTCCTCTATAAATATGACTTGGTCATTGGGATTTCCTTGAATCAACTATAAAAGTGTTAATGACATAATGGGGCTACCTATCTCTGTGGACGGTTGTTGCTTTGTTGTGTTGATATCTGGTTTATCTGGTGTAGACAACGATGTATTGTGTCCCTTTTTTTGAAAATATTCAAGATGAACTTTTGTTTGAGAGCTTGGTGGGTTTGGTAATGAAGTCTCCACTCCCTGCATTGAGACTTCGACATTCTTCAGATTTTCCTTAGTACTATGTTGGTAAGAACTTCCTACCTCTAATACCTGAGGCGTAGCTTCCTATGTAGATGAAGGTGTTATTGGCTCCCCTTGTAATACCTTTGGAAAAATATTCTTTCTATGCTTCTGAAAATTGTCGAAATTGGCTAATTGATCGGGCGACAGAGTTCAGACTCTACTCAATACTTCCTCATATGACTTGGCTCCCCTGAATACTTCGTCCTGAGGGGAAATCGCGTGCACATACTTCCTTAAATTGTGTTGAGCTAGGTGAGCTTCCACAATCTTATGGGGATCATGATCCTTAAACTCAATATCAACTAACTTGACGTCTTCTAGAGCCGCAACCTCTACTTTCGAATGGCTGAAATCTTGCAAGGAAAACATACCAATCTGAAAAGGGAAGGTTGGCCATACCTTTTTCTGGGCTACTTTCAATTCTTTACTAATGCCCCCTGTCATGGTATGATAAGCCACCTTTTGGCATACCAGCCGATCTGGTTAAAATTTTTGGAGAACATGGGGGGGAACCAAGCACCCAAAAATCTTGATATAGGAAAATTTTTCCTCAATATACCAGTCTGCTATTTTTCCCAGGTTATCCATTATTTTGTTTGAAATTCTGGGAGGTGGGAAACTGTATAGGGTGATATGAATCAACACCACTACATAGTGAAAGATTTCATAGAAGAAATATTTTTCTTTGTCATCCCACAACTTGGAGTGATAGAAATGGATACGCTCGGCACTAGTCGGGTTCCATCTCTAGCTCATCAGAGGGAAAGGCGTGATAAAGAAAATGGCATCCATGATGTATGCCGACATGTAGAAAGGAGCAAGTTTCCCTTTGGAATTTTCCAATTGGTACCCTGTGATTTCTTTCGCGAGGTTGTCTAATAACATCCTTGCCTAGTTGAAAGAATATCCCTCAAACACTTCATGCATAATTGGTACCCATGCCAGCAGGAAATGAGAGGAGTCATTTTTCCTGAATATTCTACATAGAATCATAGCCACATAGATCATATGGGAATCTAATGATGCTATGGCATATATGATGTGAGTGTTGGCTCTGAATTTCTCAGGATGCCCCCACAAGTCCTTGATTAAATCAGGGTATTTTTTCGCATACTGTGTTCACTCCTGTCGGTCAAACTCTATTATGAATTCAGCATTGTAACTGTGTTTAAAAATGGGGAATAACTTATATATTACTTGCATATTCTCCGGTCGAAAAGACCTAACAACAACCTTATGTGAATTGCAAATGCTCTTGGTTGAAATGTCGACGTTCTCCAGGGCCCATCCTATCATGTCATTATACAACATGAGCCTCGGTTGTCCAACCATCTTGTGTATATCTGTCTCAGCTATATCCCTGAGTTTAGTCGCATGGGTTTCAGTTACTTTGTCACCTGAATCCTCTAGGCAATTTATCAACTTGTGTTGTAGAATATCGAACACCCGTGTCTAGTATTTCACAGTATCTATGGCTCTCGGTGAAGTGTCTCAGATAACCTCTGTGTTCAAATTTACACTCTCACCATCTGCTTTATCCATTTTTCATGGTGCCATGATATTAATGAAATCAAAACTGTGTTACCTGGTACAGGAGAATGTGTGAGATTATGCAGCTAGCTTAAAACTTGTTATTTTACGAGAATGAAAATATAATTCAAAATCCAATATTATTATTCAGCTTAAGCATATTGATTTATGAGTACCTTTACTGATGAAAAATTAATTTACCTTAATTAGGAAATCTAGGCAATGATCTGCAATCTATATTGAAATCATTGCAATTGATTCGTCCTTAATGCCATAAATATTGGTGGTTTGTGATTGAGAACTTGGATGAAACAGATTTGAAAATTCCCCAATCGCGAACTTGTGGGAAATTAATTATGAGACAATATTGTTTAATATATTAATTAATCATGTTTAACTTTAAACATTTTTGGGTATTCAGGCTTCAAGATTTTAATGAGTAGCTCGAGATAGAATCCCCGAAACCCGAAACCGTGAAATGATTAATTATCGGATAATCGTTTTTAGTTTTAATTATCTCCTTTTAATTTTGAAATGTTTCGGAAGTTTGGACTTGGAAGATTTCAAGTTGTGAGGGATGATAAACGTCTGAAGTTTCGAAGTACAAATTTATTAACCATCTTTAATCGAGATTAACTTAATTAATTAAGATTTGATATTTCAGGATTTTACCGCTTCGTGGATTTGAAAGTTAGTTCCTTATTATATTCTCGAAAGGATATTACCCATAGTGATGTGTCGAAGATGACATCATTTTAGATTATGTGTCGAGGCCAGGGGGTGCTAAGTGTTAATTAGAATCATGTGAATCTTTAGATTAAAATCTCAGAGAAATGTGCCACGTGTTGACTCAGGGAAGATTTAAAACATACATGTTTACCATGAAACATGTCTTTCAAAAGTTGGTGAAAAAGTGATAGCAGATATATTCAAGTTTTGGGCTTTTTAAAGTTATGACTTGTTGAAACGCCCGAAACGTGAAGCTTCAAAGAAGACTCTGGCAACTTATCTCTTTAACCATTTGGCAGCTCCACAAATACGAAGAGATTTAGGATCGTTCGATTATATGGAAGACTTCATCAACAAAGTATATCATGCACGTCTTATTCTTATTTAACCAAAAATGAAATTTATTTAAAGTCCAAAAGTTTAGAAATATATATATGTTCCAACACTCCCCACATCCGAAGAAGGGAAAAGGAATCCCCAAACCACATAGCAATGGAAAGAGAAAAGAGGACCACTCTCAGAACAACCAATCCAATCCATAACAAAAGAAGGGCAATGAAAAGATGAAGAAGGACACAGGAAAATGGTGTGAGTACCATAAAATTCCTTTGCACAACAATGAACAATGTCTCTCCAAGAAGTCACTCATGGTTGAGATGAAGGCTTCCGAATCAGAGGCCAATTTTGATTTTGAATCAAATCCCGAAGGGGGGAAGTAGATTATCGATGCTAAATCCAGTGCCACTGTCACTACCACCAAAGTCCGACCAAGTGAACCAGAAGAACCAGAGAAAGGAGAACGCCTCTTTCACTCACAAATGTGGGTAAAGGGGGATCCACTTCATTTCATTGTTGATAGAGGAAGTTAGAAGAACTTGATTTCAGTAGAGTTCATCAAGCATCTAGACTTTCCAATGACACTACACCCACAGCCCTACACTTTTGGCTGGCTTTGTCAAGGAAGAGATCTTTGTGTTAGCCAATTGTGTCACCTACCCTACGACATCAATCCTTTCAGAGATGAGGTATTGTGTGATATTTGTCCCCTTGAAGTTTGTGATGTTCTCTTAGGAAAACCATATTTTTGGAAGCGTCATGTTGTGTATGAGTCTAGACCCCATAGTGTTATTATTAGTTTGGGAAGAAAATTGTACAGGATACTAGAGGTAGCGTCGCCTACCACTATTTCTTTAATCTCTGCTAAGCAATGCAGTAAGGCCATTTCATAGATCGAGATGTTTGTCTTATTTCTAATCCATGCTCACAGTAAGAAGAAGGTCGTCACTACATCCATTTCCTCTACACAAAGCCTCTCTTTGCAGCAGAAGTAAGTGGAAAAGATCATGGAAGAATACAGAGACATCTTCTCCTCACCCATTGGGGTATCGACGCACTGCCAAGTCAAGCATCCAATTGATCTGACCCCTAGTTCACCTCTACCTAATGGACCAATCTATCATCACTTGTTGATGGAAAATGATGAAATCAGGTGTCATATCCAAGATATTATTCAAAAGGGGCACATCATACCCAACTCCTCCCCTTGCAAAAGCTCGATTGTGCTGGTCCAGAAGAAGGATGGGACTTGGCGACTCTATATTGATTACAGATCCTTAAACAAAATCACAGTCAAGAATCGGTACCCAATTCCTAGGATTGATGACCTTCTTGACCAACTCAAGGGGAAAAAGTTCTTCAGCAAGATTGACCTCAAGTCTATCTACCACAAGGTTCCCAACGAACTAACTGATGTATGGAAGACAACCTTCAAATCTAAATAAGGTATCTTCGAATGGCAGGTCATTCCCTTTGGCTTAACAAATGCACCAACCACTTTCATGAGGTTGATGGATGATGTACCGAGACCCTTCACTAACTCTTTTTTGGTGGTATATTTGGACGACATCGTCATCTTCAACAGAACTTGGGAGGAGCACATGCGGCATATTCAACGGGTTCTAAGCACTCTGCAACAACACAAGCTATATGCCAACCTGGAAAAATGATCTTTTGGCATGAACATGGTCCAATACTTGGGCTACATTGTTTATGAGCATGGGGCACATGTTGATCCAACTAAGATCCAAGTCATCCGTGACTAGCCAGCCTCGACCACATTAACTGAGCTTCAGAGCTTCTTGGTACTAGCCAACTTCTACCGATGGTTCATGTTGGGATTCTCCCATATTGCATGGGCCCTCAAACAGGTGACCAAGGGAGGTGGCAGGGAAAATTTTGTGAGGAGGAAGAAACAAAAATGATAATTCAATGATCTAAATCATCGCTTGTGCTCAGATCCAGTACTCTCCTTTATCGATCTGCAACAAGCATTCAAGATTGAGACTGATGAATATGAATATGTTGTAGGTGCAATTCTCACTCAGCACAGTCATCCGGTGGCATACCATAGTGAGACACTCTTAAGTGTTGTCAGGAAATACCCCACCTATGACAAGGAAATGTATTCCATTGTACAAGCTTGTCATCAGTGGAAACATTACATTCTGGGAAAGGATACAATCGAGCTCTCGTGGCTGCACTGACCACTATGCTCCATTCCTGTGGACATGAGGCATCTGAGTGACCCCAACTTTATTATCAAGATCCGGACTTGGCCACCACCTATTAGGTCTTGGGTATAGGTGTGACTATCACCAATTTTCACATTTAGGATAGACTATTATGCCATCTAGGCCATCTCTGTGTTCCTTCAAGCGAGTGTGAAAATATGATTTGGGAATCCCACTATAGTCGGATGGCAGGACATTTTGGCATGGAGAAAACCATAGCCATTCTTCAGAAACATTTTTATTGGCCAAAATGTCGACAGAACATCAGCAAGTATATCAGATCTTCCATTTCTTGTGCCATTTCCAAGCCAACCATCAAGAAGCAAGGCTTATACACCCCTCTTCCTACTCTCGAGAAGCCTTGGGAATCCATCTAAATGGATTACATGTCTAGCCTTCTGTCCACCAAGGAAGGAAATGACTGAGTATTTGTGGTCATTGATCATTTTTCGAAGATGGCCATCCTAACAGCTTGCAAGAAGAATATCACAACAGAAAGTACTCCCAAGATCTTCTTCAAATGAGTGTGGGTCCATTTTGGGATACCACAGACCATCATCTCCATCTGGGCCAATAGGTTCCTTAGCACATTTTGGCCGAGTCTCTAGTCACTGTTGGACACCAAGATCAATAAATCCAATTCTTTCTACCCAAAAAGAGATGACCAAACAGAGGTATTCAATCATATGATTGTGCACATCTCATGCATGTACAACTCTAAGCATCCACGTACATGGGATGAGAGCCTCCCCTATGTTCAACACAATTACAATAGGGATCTCCATAGCTCCACCAACCATAGCCCATTTTAGGTGGGGTGGGGATTCCAACCCTTGAGTCCCATTGATGTTGCACTACCTCTTTCCACTACACAAACAGACTATCCCCATGTTCAGTCTTATACCAACAAAACCACTAGATTTATTGAGCGAGTTTAGCACATTGACCAACAAGTCCAATATATTTTGTAGAAATCCAATGCTAAGTACAAGAAGTGCCATGATCAACACAGGGTATCACACCAGTTTCAGGTTGGCGACAAAGTCTGGTTACATTTGCAGAAGGAGTGTCTCACAGGGCCCCATCGAAAGCTCCACCCACTTTTCTATGGACCTTACACTATCACTAAGGCTATGGGTAGAAATTCTTTTGAGCTCAACACTCCACCCTTCCTTGGCCTACACCCAGTTTTAAATGTGGAACTCCTTTGGCCATATTTTCCACCATTATTGGACACCTCAGAAATTGCAGAACATCTGACACCAAAAGACATCAACCCTTACTGCATGGAACAAGCATCCACTAATCAGATAGTGGACACATAGGTCAAGGGAACACGCCAGCAGAAGGTCCAGCCTTATCGGGTTGTCATGGTCGGGTATCTCCTACACCAAGGCAAGTGGATCACCTCAGGACAAATCTAGCAGAAGTTTCTTCACTTGATGGGGGAACTCAATGCAATGGAGACCATTTCTTCCTAAGAGGGAGCATTGATCCAGGTGGATATTGGTTGTTGCCCACCTATTCCAACTGGCTCCTCTTGTCTATTTTTAGTTTAACTCATTCTTCTATACTTCTTTGCAATTGTGGGTTCTACACTTCTGTGGATGTCTGAATCCCTACACATGTTCCAGGTGGATACTGGTGTCCTGTCACCTAATCCAACATGCTTATTTTGTATGTTTTCATGTCAACACATCTTGTTGTACTTCCAGGGCCATTTTGGGGCCCTTGACATTGTTTTTTGGCTCTCCATAGTCAAACTATAGACAGAGTAAGATTTTGATGGTTTAAAGTGTATTTCTTTGAAATACCTTTCCAACGAGCTATAACAAACCTAAAATAGAGGTCGTATGCAAAAGTTACAACTCCGGGAAGTTGAGGTACCAACTTACCCATAGGGGGCCACATGACTTTTGGTGTTTCACCGCCTAGGGTTAGGTTTTTGGATGTCTAGGGTTTTGGAATTCATGATTAATATCAAAAAGGCCTTTGGAGCCCCATTTTAATTCATTGTGCTAAGATGGATGCACATAACATCCACATCTCTTCTCAGAGATAACTACTATCATTCGAGCAAGTGTTTCAGTGTTGCAATTTTACAATTTCAGCCTATTTCATTTATTCTATAGAAGATATTGTTCACTTTCTTCATATCTATGTTTTTACAAATTTATTCAATTAAAATATCCATATTACAACTTTTCATTATAAATCCATATGTATTCTCCACCCAGACCAGTAGCAATCAATAGAGAATCCACAAACCAAAAAGAGAGGGGTTCACATGCAATGAATCTAGATCTGAATCGATTCAATGAATGCAGTTCACATGCAACTGAATGTAGATCCGACTTTGGAGTCAGAAGAATCCAAATACCAGTAGAAATCAATAGAGAATCCAAAGACCAGTAGCAATCAATAGAGAATCCACAGACCAAAAAGTCAAGGGTTGAAATCATTTAATGTGACTGATGCATTTAATGAAAACTTCGAATTCGATCCTGTACTTGAAAGAATACAGGCAACTGCAGCCCCCACGTCACCGGACCCAATGTCGTCGGCCCCAATGTTAGCCCCCACTGCAGCCCCAACGCCATCCCCCACTGCAACCACAACGTCAGCCCCAACGTCGCCGGCCCCAACGTCAATACGGGAAACAACATTGGCTCGATCAATCCTGAATGGAGTTCACATGCAATGAGTCTAGATCTGAATTTGGAGTCTGCCCATTCCTATATAATGAAGGCTATGCCATTGTATTTCTCACCTCTTGCTTACATACTTTGGGCTTTGGTTGAGTATTCCCGTCCTAAAGTATACTAATGTTAATTTTTTACTTAGCTGTGTAATGGTATTGTTACGTTTTTACTTTCTGTAATGTCATAAGTTGTGTAATGGTATTGTTAGTTGTAGGTATTTTGGGTGTTAATGATTTTAGCATATTATATGCCCACGTTATGTATTGATGCAGTTTAGCATTTTTTTGTATTGATATGCAGTGTAGCGTTTTTTGAGTTAAAGTGGCATTTTTTTGCTTAGAAAATTTTGCAGCAGCTGTAAGTCCTCTAAACTGCCAACAACATGAGTGGACAACAACATATGGGCAACAACATTGGCTCGATCAATCCCGATTGCAACTTCAAAAAACAAGCCAACAACCAAAGTGACCAAGGCACACAATTCAACAACCAAGGCAACCAAGGCACACAAGTCAACAACCATGGCGACAACAGCACCCAAAACATCCCAAAACTAAGGTCACTCTTAGGAGAAAGAAGGACTTTTTCTCAAGGAATGAATCCCAAAGGACTATGATTCAAGGAGATATTGGATAGGTGAGGAAGAAATTTCATATAGAGATCAACTCATGTCAAAGGAGAAGGGAGAACAGGGTCGACCACAGGAAGATCCGACAAATCGGAGCCACCAAAGCAGGGTGGAGTTGTATGTGCTCCAAAGGTCACTGAGGGTGCATATGTACTCAAGATATAGTGTAGGAAAGTGTGTATGTATATGAGCTACAGTGAGCCCGGGAACACATAAGTTTCAGAAAATGAATGTACAAGGTCATACATACACAACATAGTTTCTAGGGTTTGCAAGTTCTTTGTATAGTTTTCAGTATTTCTATGTGGGCCATTTCTCCAATAAGGGAGCACCTATAAGCTTTGATATTGTTCTAATGATAAGTTGATTTGAAGGGAATAAATCTTTGTGTGTTGTGTGAGATTTGGTTTCTAGTTTTGCTTACGCTATATTTATTTCCTTCCTTAATCAACAACATAGCCCAGTTGGACGTTGGGGATGCTACAACCTTGGGAGAGGTTCCTTGAAAGTGGCATTTTGATGAAGATGCACCTATTTCTATTGGTAGACGTTGAAGAATTTGGGAAAAATTCTCCATCATTTCGTCCCTTTGTCCCATGAGAGCTTGCTCAAGCAATTGTTTAATAGAATCTTCTTCTCCGCCTTTTTTATTTTCTTCCACATTTGAGGGTTTCTTGGTCATGCGAGAGCAATTTTCCTTAAGAGATACAAGCTCGAGACTGAACTTGCTATACTCAGACCTCATCGAGGACATGCACTAAAAATTGATCAAGAGCAAACTGTTCTTATAGTAGTGATCCAGATTATTTTTGGAACAAAATGGTGGCATCTTTATCTCTCAAAAGATATGTGATGACTACTCTCATTTGCAAGAAAATGATGATTACAATGAGGCTCTCAAGGAATTTTTATGATAAACATGAATTCCAAAACCCTAGAAATCCAAAAAACCTAACCCTAGGAGATGAGGCACCAAAAGTCATGTGGGGCCCATTGAGGTAAGTTAGTACATCAAATTCTCGAGGTCATAACGTTTGCATATGATCTCTATTTTAGGCGTGTGATAGCCCGTTGGAAGGGTATTTTCAAGAACTACACATTATGCCATCAAAATCTAACTATGTTTATATTTTGACTATGAATATTAACTTAATTAATTAATTAAGTATGAACTTATTAACCGTCTTTAACCGAGATTAACTTAATTAATTAAGAATTGATATTTCAGGATTTTACCGCTTCATGGAATTGAAAGTTAGTTCCATGTTATATTCCCGAAAGGCTATTACCCATAGTGATGTGTCGAAGATGACATCATTTTAGATGACGTGTCGAGGCTAGGGGGTGCCAAGTGGTAATTAGAATCATGTGAATATTTAGATGAAAATCTCAGATAAAGGTGTCGCATGTTGACTCAGGGAAGATTTAAAACATACATGTATACCACGAATCATTTCTTTCAAAAGTTGGTGAAAAAGTGATAACGGATATATTTGGGTTTCGGGATTTTTAAAGTTGTGACTTGTTGAAACGTCTGAAGTGTGAAGCTCCGAAGTGGCCTCTAGCGACTTATCTCTTTAACCATTTGGCAGCTCCACAAATCTGAAGATATTTAGGATCATTCATTTAGATGGAAGACTTTATCAACGACGTATATCATGCAAGTCTTATTCTTATTTAATCAGGAATGAAATTTATATAAAGTCCAAAAGTTTAGAAATATATATGTTTCAAAATGGGCTCAATCTGGAGATCACGTCTCCCTACGAGGCGTGGAATAACAGTAGACTAAGTGACTTCATTAGGTAAATGAAGTCATTGTTGTGTTCCTGGGGAACTCATTTTGGAAAATTATACAAAGAAAAATCAGACTTCAGCCATGTCTTAGAAAACTTTCAAAACACAATCAATTACTGATCTCAAGTTAGGCTATTAATAAGTCTCCTTTTTCTGAAACTGATTCTAGATTTGCTTAAGATAATCAAAAAAAAATTAACTGAACTATCATACTTCGGTCGATTTTGTTCACTTCAAGGAAAAGTAATTTTAATGATTTATTTGAGTAATCCCTGGTCAATATAGGATGCAAATATTATTGGAAAGAGAACTAGCTACCAGAGTATGTTTATACATGTACGACAACCTTATAGATATCATAGATATTTCTACACTGCCAACGAGCCTATTCAGTACCCCAGTGAAGTTATCTACATCTCCCATTGAATTTTCTTTCACCACTTCAAATAGCATTTTTTCATTTTATTTGAGATGAGGGCAAACATTTTATGAATTTCCTTTCATCATCTCTTTTGGACAAAATTGGGGCAATCAATTTTACGAATTTCCTTTCACCATTTGTCTTGGACTACATGGGAGCAATCAATTTATGAATTTCCTTTCACCATCTATCTTATATGTTTTATATATTTTTGAAGTCGGGGAAATCAACTTGTATGTGTCATATAGGGATGATATCTGCTTAAGATTTGACAATGAAGGCCTATCATTGTACTTTGAGCTAGATCTCTCTTGATATTCAATACATCTTTTCCTATAGGGAATATTTTATTGGGAACTTTTATTTTCCAGGGATTTTCCTTGAGCAGGTTTATCAGTAAAAATATGATAGAAGAGATAAAGTTATTAGGATTAGCCTAGACATACTTTCTTTAAGTTGGAATCAAAAGAACATAAATATTTTCTCCTAGTTTTGTTTAAAAGATATGTTTTTAAGTTTTCAAAGTCAGGGAGAAATCTTTTCTTTCTATGAAGATTTAAGGACAGGTTTTGAAGATTTAAGGACAGGTCGTGAAAATCAAAATAGAGTAAAAGCTCAGAGATAGGAAAGGTGAAATAGAACAAGGAATGAGAGGGTTTGGCATAAAAGAATCTCACTTCCACACAGTCCTCTTTTAGATTACCAACTTCTCTTCTTTCTATTTTTATCTCATTTTATTTTTATTTGGAGGTTTTCAGATCTATACTTTTCCGATCTTTGATCAGGTGATTGTTTTTACATGAGTAGAATTATGCTAAGATTCGATGAGATTTATTTTAGCATTTTAGATTGAAAAATAAGCATAGAAGTTCGTACCTTGGATTTCATTTATATTTGCAACCTAACCAATTATTAATTCATCACCTGTTTGAGAGAAAAAAAAAATATTCTAAAAACTAAGTGTTTAATTCCGATATCTCCTTATTCCTCATCTGATGATAAATGTCCTACAAAAGGAAACAATCAGAGAGTTCTGCAAAATAGAAATGATATACAGTACAGACATTTTATTTTTTTCTTTTCGAAGTATTAAATAAAACTAGGTTTATAAAAAGTAAAATCCAGGTATCCTATGAAGGAAAATAAAGTTGCGAAAGTAAACAGAAACCAAACCGCTATATATAATGGTACTGTGAAACATTTTTATTGGATGAAATGTTTTATATAGCACCCGTTTATAGGGGTGTTAAAAACATTCTCGTCGAGATTCTTTGGTAGGAATGAATTCTTACCCTCTATAGATGCAATCCTCAATGGTCCGAACCAGAGATGATCAAAATTATCCTGCTTACTTGAATCTTCTTTCCTGACATCCCATTTCAAAACTAAATCACCAGGAAGAAATTCCTTGTCTTTCTCTTTTTTGTCGAAAAGGGATTTCATATTATCTTGGTATTTTTGAAGTCTGACATCAAGTTCTCCTATGTATGGAATAGGTCCACGTGATTCCAGATGATTTATCCCAAGTTCTCTAAAATTCGACTCTGCTAATATCTTCGCCAAACCTTGAACTTTGACCAGCTTTGTCGGTTTTACTTCTAGATCGAATTCCTGAATTTTGGCTAATCACCGAACTCTTCTACCATCACTATCCAACTGTACCAATATATCTTTAAAAGAGCTTGTTGGCACATACGCAGTTATTCTGGAGTGCGGTACATATGTCCTGAAAGATTTGAGATCTTTCACCATAACGTAGGCTTAGTTTTCCAGTATATTGTATATTAATTTGGCGTCTCTCAGAATTTTACTGAAAATTGTAATCGACTGCTCGAAACCTTCTTCATTCTTTTGCAGAAGTACTGCTGTGATAGTATGTTATGATGCAAAAGAAAAGATCAGGAATTCCCTAGTATAGTGAGGACTAGATAATACTGGAGCTTCGCTTATAGTTTTCTTAACTTGCTCGAATGATGCTTTAGATTCGGAATTCCATTTGATTTCATTGTCTTTCTTTAGCATATCTGTGATTAATTTGACAATTTCAGCAAAGTTAGGGATAAACCTTCTCAAAAAAATTATTTTACCTAAAAAAGACTAGATTTCTTTTTTATTTTTAGGAATGTTTATTGTTTCAATAGCCTCAATTTTCTTGGGATCAACCTTTATTCCATCTTTTGAAACCATATGACCTAGAAGTATTCATTCTTGCATATCAAAATGAGACTTTTTAGGGTTTAGAGACAAACCAAATTTTCGACATTTCTCAAAATTTTGTTTGAGATGAAACAGATGTTCTGCATTAGAATTCGAGAAGACTGTTAGATCATCTAAGTAAATAACAACAAACTTATCTCTCTCACTGATGAAATCTATATCCATTTATCTTTGGAAGTTAGCCCCTACATTCATCAAACCAAACGACATTTTATCATACATGAAATTTTCCCACGGAGTAGTGAATGAAGTTTTTTCTTTATCATCTTCGTGGACAAGAATTTGGTTATAACCTAACAAGCCATCGATCATCGACATTCTGTTTTCTCCAACTAATTTTTCCAGGACATAATCCATTTTTGGCAGTGGGTAGTTATCTTTTAGTGATGACTGGTTTAAATTTTTGAAATCCACACAAAGCCTAATTTCTCCACTTTTCTTTCTAACGGGTACCAAATTTTATACCCATTCAGAATACCTAAGTGGGACAATAATATTTGCGTCAAGAAGCTTCTTGACTTCTCTTTCTATTACAGGTAAGAGGATAGGGTTTATCTATCTCAGCTTCTGTCTAAAAGGTTTGATACCCTATTTCAAAGGAATCTTATGTTCAATCACAGAGGTATCATAAGTTTTAAATCATCATCGGTGTTAGTGTCAGAATTCACTTCTGGATTGCAGCAGGAGCAGAGCCCAACGCCCATCATTTTATGTCACGATTTGTTTCTAAAAAGGGGTGATCGAATGGAAGTTAACTCAAAACAATGTTGTTCTAACTCCGAAACTAGGCCAGGCATGCATGGGCAACTGAGGTCTTAGATAAACTTCAGACAGTGAGTTCTAGTAAGGGTGAGTAGGAGGGAGACTTGTATAAGAGAACTGCAAAGGTCTGTTGTAAACATCAGGTTTCTAACAGATTGTAGGAGAAAACATCTAAACGTAAGATCTTCTTACATTCAAATGCAGAAAATCGAAGAATACAACAATGCGGCAATAAATCCTTTATCGTAACATAATTGCAATAATTCATGTGAATCAGTCAATCATGAACTCCCTCGGTATGAGATGAAAACTAGATGGGATAAGAAAATTGTTTGTCATTAAACAAGAAATCTTACATACAGATGCATAACCAGAGAACTAGAGACGTCTACAAAAAATTTGCAGTCGGGAGCTTCACTCTACCATCGATGCTTACCAAAATGGAAAAAACACCTTCATATACTCAAAACAACAAGAGCAGCAAAAACAAGACGTTGCATTAAAAAATTGCGTCTGCATGTCTTCTGATAGTCTGCGCATGCAGACTCTGGCCGATCGTGCACCTACGATAGATGCTATCAGATTTTGGACTGTCCTGCTGCAGACGAATCGACCAGCTTTAGTCCTTTGTTGGAATTTCCATTTATGGCAGAGACGATGTCTAACCACCTCTAACAACTGCAATAATTACCCTCTCGGGATCAGGAATGGTTCTAGTCAAATCTTCCTTTTGGGGACATGGAGGTCTTCTCGAGGGGCCACCTGGACCAGTCGAATGGTTCACGGGATGAGAGGTGGAATATGTGGCATGCTTGACNGTCCATAATTCAATACAGACCGTAGATCTAAGCGTTGAGACTTGGGCCGTCCAGATGTGTGCATACATTATCTCTGATTTCGGACCCCCCCCCCTCTCGTTAAATCTAGAATGATAGAGAGGGTGCGGAATTGAACCTCGTCTATGAATTTGAGTGCCTGGATAACGACCATCCAGATCTGCGCCCTCTTTAAATTAAATGTGCCCAAGCCTCATTGATGGATGAACAACTGAGATGACCTCGGCACTTTCAACATGAAAATCCTGAAGGGCCCCACTCGTGGCTCAGCTATTGCATCGTGTGTCCTTCATATGGACGGTCTCGATTCTTTTGGGATTTCTGGCACCGGGGTTTCACGATGCAATNACCAAACCGCAAAAGCATGGATGTATGCCACGTGTCCTCCAGAGGAATGGTCGAGATGGTATTTGATGTTATAAGAGGACTGCCTCCATTACCAGGCTCGCTTAACGTGATCTAGTGCTAGGACCATAGGCTTAGCTTCAAAGGTGCTTATCGACATTTCAGGGTTCGGGGTTTCAAGATGTAGAACAACGTGAAACCCTCACCCTTCGAACTCCCGAATGCCAAAATGTCGACGTGACTAGATCTCGCACCACGTGTCCTTTGGATGGACGACTGATATATTTTCTTGCATGCAATATAGAAGCTACCCATCGCACTAATCCCGGTGCAACTCCGCTAACCCCGATTTCCTGTCGACCGTTGATCTGCTCCTATGGATGAATCTGGGTTGTTGACAACATAATTTCACCCGTTTACTTGCTTGGAAGCCTGAAACGAGATTTTTCTATGTTGTGCTTGGCCGCTTCTCGTGCAATTTGTAGACCTGGATATTCTTATGCCCAAGACAAGAATTTTTGTTAACATTAGGCTCCATGGGGGATAGAGTCGTCCCTGTGATGCTCTAAGGACTCATTTTGCAGTTCTAGTGCCTTGCTATTGGGCTATGGAGTCATTCTCAAAACACCCCCTGCTGAAAATACAGGCCGAAAAATAAAAGTGAAACAAAACAAGATACATGCTCAAAAGATCTTATTTATGTACAGTCCTAAACTATCAGAATCCTTTACATGGGGCTAGGTGAAGGAAAACTTACACCATAGCCATTCAAGAAGCTTCCTGAATAGAAGCTCCTTCCTTCTGTCGATGATGGATAACATACGATGTAACTAGGATATCAGAATGGTTACATCCTTTGATTCATCTTCAAGGGTTGCCATGAAGATGAAGGTGGGTGGATCTAAGGCATAGAGGAAATGCCACTCCATGTACTTGCTGACATGGTCATAGAATGAGTGACAAATTCCAGAAAATGGGCGACAGACAGCCTCCTCAGCTACACATTTGTTCACATGTGGTTGAATATCTCTGATAAGCACAGGTTGGTGGACAACTGACGTAGGCTCACTTCTCTCAGGCGGTGGCTACTCGCTGACTGGCTCTGGATAGGAAATATTATGCTCCTCTGGTTCTTTCTCCTCTTCTGGTTGGCTCTCCCCTGGGTGAGACTCGTATTCATCATAAATAGGGACCATGGGATGGCTCTGCTCACTATCATGATGGTCAGTGTCTTTATAGTGATCAAATGTTGGATAAGTTTGTTGCTCATCATCACTATAATATTCATCAAAAAAGGGTTGACCCTTATCCCTATGATCCTCCTCTAGAATGGTGATCCCGTCAAAAATGTCTGCTTCAGGGATAGTGGGATCGGCTGCTTCTGGTTGCTCATACATAATCTTTTTCTCTTTAATCCCAGGTAAAAATATATCGTGAGAAACCCCCTGGAGGAAAAG